>CAUYUJ010015777.1:72500-111077 GCA_963575745.1 Prorocentrum cordatum | reverse complement strand
GGAGGAGGAGGACGAGGAGGAGGAGGAGGAGGAGGAGGAGGAGGAGGAGGAGGAGGAGGAGGAGGAGGAGGAGGAGGAGGAGGCGGAGGAGGAGGAGGAGGAGGAGGGAGGAGGAGGAGGAGGAGGAGGAGGAGGAGGAGGATGAAAAGCAGCCGCAGTTGTTGCTTGTAGCACGCAGTTGTGGTTTCAGCATGCAGCAGACTCGATCCGTAGGCCTTGGGTCAAGCTCGGCACGAGCAGCAGGAAAGAAGCATCTTTTCATTCCAAGCAGATCTTCGCATTGGTAGCGGGAGCGATTGGTTCCTATCATTCACGAAGTCAGTGGGCAGCGCTCATCGAGTGAGTGGCCGCAGCAGGTCACGGACACTGACGAGACGGAGAGCACGGACAGCGAGTCTGTGAGCAGCAGTTGGGATCTCCTGCACACGATGCCAGAGACAGGAGAACAAGCAGGCGCCGATGGAGGTGGTCTGCAGTTTCGAGGTGATGGTCGAATGCCAGGGGTGAAGCTCACGGTCCTCAGCAAGGAGTTGGCGAGGAATCCAAATTCCTATCGCGAGTGGCGGAAGGAGATTGAGATCATCGAGAAGATTTACAAGGTGGCTCCAGCGGACCTCGGACCCTTGGTGTACCTCAGCCTGGAGAAGGGCGATGGACAGCCAAGGGAGTTGGTCGAGACACTCGACCTAGACGTGCTCAGCAGCGAGGTCGGCCTGCGGAAGCTGATGGAGATTCTAGACGAGGAGTTCACCGAGAAGGACTACGAGCGCAGCGAGAAGCACCTCAGGGCGTTCGAGAAGTGCCGCAGAGGCGTTGGAGAAGATGTCGACGACTACATCGCGAGGTTGAAGACGGCCAGGCGCAATCTTAAGGTACACGACCCTGGCACTACGTACTCCGACACCTCATTCGCAAGAAAGCTCTTGCGGAGCTCAGGGCTATCACGAGAAGCCCAGCGGCAGGTACTAGCAGCAGCAGGCGCGGAGTGGAACTCGGAGAAGATCGAAGCGACGATCAAGATGGTCTATGGAGATGTTCACCTAGACGAGAAGCGGCGTGTGGACAAGAGGAACGAGCGCCCGAGCAAGCACACGCAGTATCGACAGTTCCCTCCACGGTTTGGACAGCCCACTTCGAAGTTTACTTCAGGCAGCAGTGCGGGAGGAGGAAAACCTTCCGGAGCATCGGGAGGTGGAAAAGGCTGGTTTCGGCGGCCGGTCTGGAATGCCAATTACGCAGGAGGAATGGACGCAGATGAAGAGTTCAGCCAAGATGAAGATTACCCTGATTACGAGGACGAAGACGGTCAGCCACAAGACGCCCTCGTGGCGGAAGAGGCGCCAGACAACCACCAGGAGGACGAGTACGAGTACGGCGATCAGGACTCGGACGCCATGGACGACGAAGAGGAGGTGGTGCTGGACGCGTTCTACCAGGGCTTCAAGGCGAAGAAGAAGCAGTTTGGCCGCGGCAAGGGACGCGGGAAGAACACCACGAGTGGCGGCCGGGGAAAGAAGTCCGGAGTGTGCAACGACTGCCTTCAGCCAGGCCACTGGAAGGGCGACCCAGAGTGCCCGAAGGTGATCGCGGGGATTACGTCTCCGTTCAAGCCTGGCGGCAAGGGCGACGGCAAGAAGGGTTCTTCCTCGGCGAACGTGGCAGCAACGATGGCTACGGACAGTACGGCGCACATGGAGTTCAAGTGGTTGAACGACGGAGCGGAAGAATTGCCATCTCCCCATCCGGGACCGGTGGATGCCTTCGTGCTGGGTTCGCAGAAGGTCAAGGCGGAGGTGAAGCAAGAGAGCGACAACCTTGGGCTGGATCCCAGGAGGCCTCCGACACCGGGCTCAGAGTTCGAAGACGACTCCTTCGAGAAGGACTCAGACGAATCCGAGGGGGTCTACAAGAGCTGGACCGAGGAGCAGCTCAGTGCGGAGTTGGCAAGGAGGAAGCACAAATCGACAGGACCGCGGGAGGAGCTGGTCGGAAGACTCCTCCGATCCAACCTGCACGCGACGTTCATGGATGAAGAAGCTGACGGATGGCAGGACGTGGAAAAGAAACCCTCTGGAGCGGCTGGAAGTGCCGATGGCGGCAAGCAGCCAAAGCCCTCAGCGCGGCCGAAGCCTAAACCGACAACAGCGGCTTCGAGGTTCCAGTCTGAGAGGATCCACATCAGCGGCGACGACGTACGCTCGTTGGTCGATCGGTACAGGGCGCGGCTGGACGAGTTCGTGGTGGACTTCACGAACCGCGCGCGCGACCACCACACGGGGTACGTGACCGACTGCGAGCTGGAGGTGTTCAGGATCCTGACGGCGAAGCAGCTGCAGGATATACTCTTGATGCTCGAGCAGCCTTACAGCGGCTCAAAGCAGGAGAGGATCGATAGGCTGATATCGTTCATCACCGACCAGGTGGAGAATCCCTGCGAGCACAAGAATGCGGGCTCCGGCGAGATCCTGGACAACGTACGCTGGACAAGCACATCTACCTGGACGTTCGCGATCTGCAAGAACTGCAACCGATGCGTCCAGCGGATCCCGAAGACGAACTACGCGAAGGAAATCAGGGACAAGGCGTACAGCCGCGAGGACAAGAAGGACGCGCTCGTGGTCAATGACGTGTTGTGGGACGACATCGGCACGACGGAGCTCATCAACGATAGCGGGTGCAGGCGCAGCGTCGCAGGTCACGAGTGGCACGACAACTTGCAGACCCACCTGAAGAGTTTGGGCCTCCAGCCGGTCAAGAAGGACATCAATGAGGAGTTCAGGTTCGGCGGCGGTGACGTGGCAGTCAGCACGGAGTCGTATGTCTATCCTGCTGGGATAAATGGCACACACGGAGTCATTGAGGTGGCTCGAGTGGAAGGACGAACACCACCACTGCTATCGCAGCAGGCGATGCAGGATCTAGGCGTGATCGTAAATTACCGCAAGAAGGTGATGGACATCGAGGAGGCTGGAGTGTTCAAGAAGCCGATCAAACAATCACGGTCGGGACATTTCCTCGTAGACATCGGAGAGTCTGGCAACCCGAACGAGTTCCCGGAGTGTTTCCATATCAATGGCAAGATGGACATGACCCCACAGGAGGAGGCCGGCGAACTCGGGTTCAAGGACCTCTCGCGTGTTGGAGTCCTACAGCGAGGTAGGAAGAAGCGGTTGCAGAGGACCACGAGAGGAGTTGCGGATGCGTTGGCTGCAGAGGCGAAGAGATCCGTCCACAAGGACCCAACGACGGTGACGTCGAGATCCAAGAGGTTGAAGTTCCTGGAGATATTCTCGTGGACGCTTGCTCTATCGTGCGAGGCGGCGGCGCAAGGGTGGCAGGTCATGCCGCCAATTAGCATCGAGACGGGCTTCGACCTCTACACACGTTCTGGGCGGGCACGAGCCTGGAGGGAGGTCGTCGACAACAAGCCGGACGTGGTGGCCATGGCTTGGCCCTGTGACCCCTGGACGGTGATGCACAACTACCAGGCACACCGCCCGGCGTTCCAGAAGGAGTTGCAGGTGCGACAACAGCAGTCCCGTGGAGCGTTGAGGTTCGTGAAGAGGGTGGCTGACTACCAACGCAAGCGCGGAGCCTACTTCTACGGCGAGAACCCGCTCACAAGCAAGGCCTTCCAGGAGGAGCCGATAGTGGAGCTGCTGAAGTCGCACGGCACGACGGTGGTGGACATGTGCGCGTTCGGGCTCCGACATCCAGACTCGGATTTACCTATTAAGAAGCCATCACGAATCATCATGTCCACACAGACGATGGCGGACAAGCTCGAACGACGGTGCCCAGGACACCGACAACACGCTAAGATCGAAGGGCGATTGGCTAAGCAAAACATGAGGACGAGCACGTACGCCGGCGGCTACACGAAGGAGTTCGCCGAGGCCGTCATCAGCGTGTTCATGGAGGCGTTGGACATAAGGAATACACACGACGCCCTTGCGAACGAGGCAAAACGACGACGCATTACCACACCGACGATATCAAAACGGAGAATGCCAGCCCCACACGCCCAACAAAAAGAGAAGAGAGTGAGGGTTGTATCTACGACTCCTCCGATTACGATTACTCCACCTATCACCACACCCACACGTTCACGTTTGGGTAACGACAAGAAGGGCATCATCAAGAAGGTGCGAGCGCCGACGTTTTCACATGGCGGCGCTAGCCAACTACGACGTACAGTTTCATTCGACCAGACGAGGTATTTGACGAAGTTGACGCCCGGCTGGCATGGCAGTGGCGACCTTGTGATACACGTGGGACAAGGTCGGGTTCAACTATGGTCGAAGAACTACCCCGAGCACACCGTGAGATCAGTTTATGCGGTCAAGAAGACAAGTGACCGTGGCGGGAAGAAGTGGTATTGCGAAGAGTTTGACAAACAGGTGGACCAAGATGGACCAGAAACCTCGGGCACGCGAGGAGAACTGCGGAAGGTGGTGACGATGCTGAAGAAGGTTCCGCCCGGACTCCGAGGGGCCCCACCTGAAGCCCCACCTGAAGTTCTACCTGAAGTTCTACCTGAAGTTCTACCGGAAGTACCCCCAGAAGATCCTGAAGGACAACAACCACCAGAGCCTCAAGAGCAGCAAGTACCTCCGACGACAGCGGAAGAGGACGAGAACCCGGAGGACGAGGTGGAACAGGAGGGGACGTGCCAGAGGAGGCGGACATCACCAGGGACCCGCTGTATCCAGAGGATCTCCCAGCGGGCGAGATATTCACTACGACGAGAGGCCAACAAGAAGTGGCCCATGTTCCGCCTGAAGTTCGCGCGGAAGTACGACGAGCACACAGGAATCTGGGTCATTGCGGCCGTGAAGCGCTACTACGAGTGATGAGGTTAGGCGGAGCCTCCCAGCTGCACCTGGACTACGCGAAGGTATGGCAGTGCGAGGTGTGCGCGAGACGAGCAGCTCCAGAGCGACGTCGAGTGGTGTCGAGCCGACAGAGACCCACGTCATTTGGGATCGCGGTCGGGGTGGACACCAAGGAGCTGAAGGACGCGAGTGGAGGCAAGTACCTGGCCCTGAATTGCGTGGATTTCGCGACGAAGTTCTCGTGCCTGATCATGCTGGAGAATCCCTCCAGTGCAGAGGCAGCCAGGATGTTCATGACGAAGTGGTGCGCCTGGGCCGGAGTACCTATTGTGTGTCACTCCGACAACGGCTCGGAGTTCAGGAAGGATTTTGCATCCTACGCGGAGTCGGTGGGAATCACGATGAGAGTGGTGCCCACGGAAAGTCCGTGGCAACACGGGCTGGTCGAGCGCCACGGGGCCGTCAGCAACGACATCGTGCGCGCGATTGTGGACGAGTGCACCATCCAGGGCCCGGCCGAGATGGAGTTAGCCATAGCGGCGGCGAACATCTGCAAGAACCGAAGAGTGGATCCATCAGGATACAGCCCCAGGATGAGAGTTTTCGGTTGTGGAGACAGGTTACCAGGCAGCGTGCTGGACAGCCTCCTCAGCGACGAACAGTACCCAGAGATCGCCGTGCACGACGCGGTGCTCAAGGACTACCAGGTCCAGCGGTCGCAGAAGATACGCGAGGCGGCTCAGGTCGCGCTGGCGAAGCTGGACAACAGTGACAAGTGGAGGAAGGCCATCGTCCACAACTATCGACCCACACCTTCGCCGTGGATGCCCGGAGAGTGCGTGTTCTTCTGGCGAGCGGCAGGTACCTTCAAGCCGCAGGCACGATCTACAAGACGAGCAGACCGTTGGCACGGTCCAGCAGTCATCCTCGGCAGGGAGTGGGGACGCGAAGGCCAGAACGAAGCGTATTGGCTGGTGTTCAACGGGAACCTCCTGCTGGTGGCACCACAACACATCAGGTCGGCAACCCCAGAGGAGCGCTTGGCGAGCGAGGCCATCGGCAGCATCCTTGAGAACTACAACATGGACCTGAGCGGGATCTCGAGGGGTCAGCATACGTTCGAGGACTTGAGACCGAGCTCGATGGAGAGTACGACGATACCTCCGAATCCTGTTGAAGTGCCAGTGCCGGGAGTTGTCTCCCGAACGAGTGGAAGAACCACGACAGACACCTGAGCCCGAAGCTCAGCCATCACCAGCAGGGAGTGTTGGAGCGCCTACGCCACCACCTACACCACTATCGCAGATAGAAGAGGTTGTGCCTCAGGCACCAGTGGTGGAGGCGGTGTTCAACCAAGCCGTCGAGACCCCAGTCCCGGACCTGGACACGGAGACGCTGTACGCGATGAACGACGTGTTCTCGCTGGAGCTCCGTCCCTTTCAGGCAGGCACCAAGGGGAAGGAGCTGGACTCGAGGAAGTTCACGAAGGCGGAGTGGCTTGGGTTCAACAAGAGCATCGCCAAGAACTGACCTGGAGCACGAGGCCGTCAGGGTGGTCCTGCCCGATGAGGCGGCGAAGGTCGACAAGTCGAGGATCTTCAAGGTGCCGGCGCGCTTCGTGCATACCCTCAAGGAGGGCCAGCCGAACAGCCGACTTGTGATCCCGGGACATCTCGACCCGGACAACCAGGGCAAGCTCGGCATCAAGCATGCGAAGCGCATGGCGATTTCGTCAGAAACGGCAGGTACACGGACAGATGCACCAGTGGCGCCCATGGTAGGGCTGATGCTACTGCTGAACTTGGCGGCGCATTTCGGCTGGGATCTCGGGACGTTCGACATCGGCTCGGCGTTCCTCACCGGCAAGACAAACACGAGACGGTTATATGTGATGCCTCCCCGAGAAGGGCTACCTGGAGTTCCTGCTGGGAGCTTGGTGGAACTGCTCAATGGTGTATTCGGACTACGAGAGTCACCTCGCTTATGGTGGGAAAGATTCTCGGAGGTGTTGATCCAGGCCGTATTCCAGCCGCTCAAGACCATGAAAGGAGTGTTTGTCATTCGGAACGACAAAGGCAAGATCGAGGCGGTCCTATGTGTTCACGTGGACGACGGACTCTGGGGCGGTACAGGCGAGCGGTTCGCCAGAGCGAAGGAGATCGTACGCGAGAAGCTCAACGTGACCAAGGAGAAGCAGGGTCAGTTCGAGTTCCTCGGCCGGCGCATCAATCAGCTGCCGGATAAGTCCATAGAGGTCGACCAGCACGAATACATCGAGAAGATGGAGAAGATCTTCGTGCCGGCATCCAGGAGGAAGGACCCCGAGAGCAAGGCGACCGAAGAAGAACTCTCGAAGTACCGCAACCTGGGACAACAATTATCGTGGCCCGCGCGGACGACACTACCTGGTTTAGCCTATGACGTCAGTGACCTGCAACAGCGGACGCCAGACTTGACGGTCGGCCAGCTGTGCAAGGCGAACACGGTGTTGAGCATGGCCAAGGAGATGGCGACGCGTGACGTCAAGCTACGATTTCATCGCGGAGATGGATCGGGACGATTTGGATGTATGTGTGTACACGATGCCTCGTACGACAGACAGCCGAGGAGTGGATCGCAACAAGGATTCATCCTCCTGCTAACCGACGAGAAGTTCGAAGCCAAGAAGTCAACGTGGTGGACTGGTGCTCGAGCAAGATCCATCGTGTGGTAAGATCTACATTGGCAGCGGAGGCGGCCAGTGCGAGCTACGGGTTTGACAGGGCGTGCTTCGTGAGGACGGCGTTGGCCGAGATATTGTACGGCTGGGAATCAGAGAGCGACTGGACGACATTGATGGGCAAGATCCCCAGCCTGTGCGTGACGGACTGCAAGAGCTTCGTCGACCTCTGCCGTAAGGAAGGGAGCATGCCGACGGAGAGGAGGATCGCGTTGGACCTCGCTGATCTTCGAGATCGTTTGGAAGTCGGAGACGGCTTGATATGGACAGACACCCGCCTGATGCTTACCGACCCCCTGACCAAGCACATGAAGGATCAGAGCTATTTGGAGCATGTCCTCAAGACGGGATAATCGTGGCGGGGGTGACCCCGGGTGAGTGAGAGGCGTCCTGATGTGAATGCTGCCCTAGTAAAGTTTTCCCTGAACGGGACGCGTGCCTGAACCGCGCAGGCCAGCCTGGCCGCAGGACGCCCAGATGCATGATACAGATTCCATATTGACGATAGCTCGGGTTATAAAGCAAATGGCCCTACGTATCGAGATAGAAGAGGTTGTGTGAAAAGCAGCCGCAGTTGTTGCTTGTAGCACGCAGTTGTGGTTTCAGCATGCAGCAAACTCGATCCGTAGGCCTTGGGTCAAGCTCGGCACGAGCAGCAGGAAAAAAAACATCTTTTCATTCCAAGCAGATCTTCGCAGATGAGGAGGAGGAGGAGGAGGGGAGGCGGAGGAGGAGGAGGAGGAGGAGGAGGAGGAGGTGGAGGAGGAGAAGGATGAGGATGAGAATGGTGATGGTGATGCTGCTGCTGCTGATGATGATGAGGAGGAGGAGGAGGAGGAGGAGGAGGAGGAGGAGGAGGAGGAGGAGGAGGAGGAGGAGGAGGAGGAGGAGGAGGAGGAGGAGGAGGAGGGGAGGAGGAGGAGGAGGGAGGAGGAGGAGGAGGAGGAGGAGGAGGAGGAGGAGGAGGAGGAGGAGGAGGAGATGGGGGAGGAGGAGGAGGAGGAGCAGGAGGAGGCAGAGCGTCGAGAAGAAGAGTTCGTCCATCTCATCGCCGACCGCCCTGTGGCAGATCGGTAGCTTGCCTCTCGGCGCGATCAATGGCTCGAGCCTCTGGCTGGGAAAATATGCTCAATGGCGATGCCGAGTATGCATGACTGAGTTTCCTGTAGACGTGGAATGCCATCACAAATCTACGGAGGCTCCCTTGGCACGAGGGGGCAAAGGCGAGTTTGGGGAGAGGCGCAGCAGGGAAGGGAGATCGGCAGACCTCCGAGATCATGCCGAGAAACACTTCGCAGCAAACATAATGCTTAAGCGAGTCAGGTCCCAAGCCACAGACGCGACAGCGGGCGTCCGGGCTCCTCATCCGCGTCGAGAAGACCCACCCCCACTCCAGGTCTTCAAAGCCGCCATCCTCTATGAGGGGGGGATCTGAGAAGAACCGCCTGCACGCGCTGCCACTCGACACACGCCAGATCCCCCCTCTCAAGGCCAAACCAAGTTTGGAGTCTGCGGCCGAGGACGGCGATTAGCGATCCCTCAGGCTTGAAACGTGACACCACATATCCTGTCGCAAAGGATCGTTGCGTGCGCACTCGCGCCGCACGAGACGCGCAGAGCTCCACAGTGCGCAGCCGCATCAACTTCCTGTCCCTGACCACTCGAGCCAAACCCGACAAAACATAAAGGGAACCTCGCCTGACCTACCGAGAGACCTTCCCCAGCAGCATCCCAGAGCTCCCACGCAATCGCTGGCGACTTCCAGAACTCCAACCAAGGGGCCGCACTTCGTGCCTCTGTGAATCTAACAATCGGCAGTTGCCTACGCGCAGCCTCAACAAGCTGATGGACCGCATCCAGCCAGCAAGGTAAAGTTTCAGTGGCGGCCCTGGCCAGAAGGCGCATAGCGGAAGCCAGCTGCCCGGCGCCCTAACGAGACGCTGGAATCTATAAAACTCATCGTGGTGGAGGGAGGGGGGGAGACGGAAAAGTTGAGCCTTGTACTCATGCGCGGTGGTGGATCTCTCGCGGTAGGGGCTGGCTGCAGTGGATTGGTCCGCAGCCGACAGGGCTACATCCCCTGTGCGGGCCCTCCATTTGTCGAGCAAATCGTCCACTGGTTAGCGGGAGTCGCGCTATGCCCAAGCTCCACCCCCGGGTACACAAGCTGGCTCACGATCTGAACGAGTGCCCAGGAAGGCTCAACGCTGTGCAACAGCTGACGGGCTGCTGCTTGCGCTGCCTTAGGGAAGGCCTGGGACAGCGGAGCACAAAAGCATGCCAACGAGCACAGCCGCGGCGGCGGTGCTCGAGCCACTCCTCCCAAATCCGCCGCGACTGGATGGCTCACCGCGGCAAACAGGCTGCCCGAGGCCGGGTCCCCCTGAAGGATACCCGATAAGATGAAATACAAGGGGATGGGGAGGGGTCGGAGATCAGCGACTGGGCACCACGGTGCGTCTGCTGGAGGGCGTCAAACATGCCCGAAGGGACCCGCCATGCGGTCAGGACGTGCAACAGAAGCGCATGTTCGACCGAAAGGAAGGCTTGCGCATGGTCGAACGCAAGGAGGAGAGGGAAACAATGGGAGGACGAGGCAGGTAGCATTCCCTCCAGCCAAGCACGACAGTCTAATTCAAGTAAATTATTGAAGCAACTACGGTCAATGATGAAACCTCGTTGGGAGCGAGCAATAAAGTGCGCTACACCTCGCTTCAATTTCGTGTTGATCGCCACCGAGATCGCCCTCGCACCAATGTTGCGTAGAACCAGGGGGCGACTTCTGCCGGCTTCCCGTGCTACGCCTCCCCCGTCCGTCGGCAGCTCGCCCTTCGGGGGATACACGCCCATGGAATCATTGAAGTCAGATCTCATGGGCAATCCCGACGCCATCCAGTCCAGAGACGCTTTGAGAATATTCGGTCGAACCTCATTTTTGAGCCACGCACAAGCGCGGAGACCGTCAGGCCCAAGCATCGCCACCTTGGCAACTCGAAGAACATGTCGCAAGTCCTGGGTGTTCGGGGGCCACACTGGTCCCGCAGCGCCTGGGGCAGGGCGAACTTCGAGACGTACTTTTCACGCATCGCCAGCTTGTGCTGAGAAGCCAGGGGCTTCGCTGGGCAGAAAACCGAGCCCTAAAAGCACGCTGGGCCCACATTGGTCTCCTCGAGGGTTACCGTCACCTCCCCGTCTTCCTTCGCGATCCCAATGGTGTACTTGCGGGACCCGGTGGGGGCCCACAGCTTAGTTCGACGCCGATGGGCCCGCTTCTGGCCCTGAAGCCGCTTTCGCAAGTCAGCGTTGGTCTCGGTCGCCTCGGGGCGCTCAAGCGCTCGACGGCGGCGCGCGCCGGCCCACTGTTGGGCAAAGTCGAACTCCATCTGGAAGTCGGCGTGGTCGACGATGCGGACCTGACCCTCCGCAATCGAGATGAAGTCTCTCGTCCAAGGATGGTTGGCCATCAACGTGGTGGCCAGCCTGCGCCAATTGCGATTAACTGAGCGGCCCCTCTGTCGAAAGATCATCGCCAGACACTCCTGGGAGCGGCCGTGGTTGCACAAGAGAAACTTCTGAATGTCCTTCGCTGCCGTGTCCTGCAGCGGGAACGCGTTGACGTAAGCCTGCAGATATTCCTTGAACTTCGCATGCTTGCGCACCGCAGGCGCAATCAGCGCCAGGTGGCCAGCGTCCCGCGGTATCGGACGCAGGCTCGCCAGTTCAGTCATGAGCAAGCTGTGATCGCTGACTTCCTGGATGAAATTCTCCTGCGGCTCACCCAAGATGGAGGTCGACAGCCACCCCTGGCAGAGCGCCCACTTCGGCACGCTGAGGAAGAGCTTGTCGATGACCGTGGCACGCCGTGTGCCAGGGTGCCAATGGCTCGGGAGGTCAGCCGTCAGCTCCGTTGCGGACGCCACCGCGCCCGTCCACTGCTTCTCGCACGAGCGGCGCCGGAGTGCGGGGCTCTCCGCCTGGGACGCCATGAAGTCCTCGCGTTCTATGGTCTCCCCAAGGTTGAAGTCGCCAGTGATGACCACTAAGCGTTCCCGCGCGTCGGGTTTGGCCCACATGAGGTCTGCCTTGATCATCGAGGTCGTATGGCGCCTTTGCTCAGGCGTCAGCCCGTGGTTGTGGACATTCCAATGTACTAGCGTGACATGAGGAGTACTGCGAGATGTTGCAAGTTCCCGCTCGGGCGGGACGCGGTTCCACGAATTGACACCTCCCTTGGCCAGACGGGTGGCCCCGGACAATCTGTGAACATTTGCCCCCTGGGGAGCAACTTGTTCAGAAATTATCTGGGGCGTCCAGCCTGGCCGAAGGGCGGCTCTTGACGACGTAAGGCCGGCCTGATGAGGTAAACTCCCCCGGCTCCCGGTCGAAGCCAGCGGCCCTGATGATCCCACTGGCGGAGACGAGGAAGGACAGGTGCTGCGCGAAACCCTCTGGGTCGCAAAACTCGGCAGCTGGGAGGTCCCAGGGGAGTCGACTCGTGGAGACGAGGAGGAATGCCAGTCGCTGCGCGTAACCCTCTGGGTCGTAAAACTCGGCAGTTGGGAAGAAGGAGGAGGAGGAGGAGGATGAGGAGGATGAGGAGGATGAGGAGGATGAGGAGGATGAGGATGAGGATGAGGATGAGGATGAGGATGAGGATGAGGATGAGGGATGAGGAGGAGGAGGAGGAGGAGGAGGAGGAGGAGGAGGAGGAGGAGGAGGAGGTGTCGTCGCCCGTCGCCCGTCGCCGCCGCCGTCGCCGCGTGCCCCCCCTCGCTCCCTCGCCCCGCAGAAGGGGCAGGCGTTCTCAGAAGGCTCGGAAGTCACGCAGCCTTCGGAAAAGTCTCCCGAGCCCTCCCCGAAGACGCCGAAAACCTCTCAGAGGTCCCGAGGGCTTCTGAGAAGCCCCGATGCCTTCTGAGAAGGCCTTCTCCTCCTCGCTTTCCTCCCTCGCTCGCCGCCGAGACGAAGCAGGGGAGCCCGCCCGTGGTCTGGAGCTCGTGGCGCACCCAGGACGGGTCCTCGCAACGGCACTGCTCCGTGCTGCACCGGCCGGCCTCCTGGGTGCAGAAGGTGCCCTCCACCTGCACGCAGAACTCCGACGCGTTGTGACCCGTGCAGTACACCTCCAGACTCCTCTGGGGCGACAATAACTGCAGAAACACAACCTTTCTCGGAGGTCCGCGCAGATCTCCAAAAAGCTTACGTTTCCCCACGGTTCCCTTCTGAACCCGTTCGGCGTCTGAGCCCGTTCGGCCGCCGAATGGGCAACCGAACGGGCTCAATTCCGACAGTGTCGAGGGAATTGAGCCCGTTCGGCCACCGAGTGGGCGCGATCGCGAGTCCGTTCGGCGGCCGACTGGGCTCATACGCCGAACGGGCTCAGGAGGGAACCCTGGGACCCCATATGGAGGCTCCCGAGAATGCATGCGCCTAACGGGCTCAGGAGGGAACCCTGGGGCCCCATCGAGGCTCCCCGAGGCCTGAGCAGGGCCAGGCATGTCAAGACGCATAGCGTCACACGTATCCCTCCTTGATCCTCGAGGGTCGAGGCCGCAAGAAGCAGGCCGCGGGAGGAGGAGGAGGAGGAGGAGGAGGAGGAGGAGGAGGAGGAGGAGGAGGAGGAGGAGGAGGAGGAGGAGGAGGAGGAGGAGCCCTGGGCTTGTGCAACTCTCCCCTGCTCGGCTCCTGGGGCCAGCCTCGGAGAGCGGCGGCCGCTGGCCGAAGCGCATCAGGTGGTTGCTCCGGTCGCACGCGCCGAGGGCCCAGCGGGCGCCGGAGGAGCTCCAGGCGAGGCAGCTCTTGCCCCTCCGCTTCTCCACGATGCGCGCGCCGTTGTAGCGCAGCGGCAGGCACGCCGACTGGTTCCGCGTGGAGACCAGGGGGAGGCTCTCCTCGGAGGCCTCTCGAGGAGCCAGAAGCGGCAGAAGCCTGCACTCTCGGGGGCCGGCTGACTGACAGGCCGTACACCAAGCGGTGCGTGGGCATGAACGCTGGCTAACAGAAGAGCCCATGCCCAGGCTACACGCTGGGCCGCTGCACTCGGCTCCTTGTTTACAGCTATCTTCGTTATTGTAAACTTTCGAAGGCCGCGCGGATCTCATGGATCTGCGCTGGACCCCCATCCCTGGCGTGCGGAGCGCGCCAGAGGCGGTGCCGGAGGCGCCGCCAGGTGGGTCCAGCGCAGATCGAAGAAAGCCGCGCGGACCTCCGAAGGTTTCTGTTCACACTGTTTCTGTTCCCTCGGACACGTCCTCGAGCTCCTGGCCCGGCGCCAGGGCGAGGCAAGTGCCATCGCCGGAATCGCCCTGCAGGGTGAAGTCGACCGGGGGCCGGATGCACTGCGAGCAGGGCTGGCCGTCTATCATGATCTCGTGCTTGGGCCAGAAGGGGTCCTCGCACTCGCAGGCGTCCATCGTGCACTCCTCGTCGCCCTCGGCCACGGCGGGGCAAATGCCAGAGACGCACTGGAAGCACGCCTCGGTATCCTGCGTGACCAGCTCCCGCTTCCTGGTTTTTTCGATTAATTAGTTGAATAGTCAGCTTGTTTGTTTGTTTGCTTGTTTGTTTGTTTGTTCGTTTGTGTGTGTGTGTGTTTGAACTGGCTGTCCACCCTACCCATCAACTTCAGTCGCGTGCTTGGTCACAACACCAATATATTTTTCAACTTTATACCCGCGCTTCACTGCCTAACGCCGGTGTTGTGATTCAGTGGCCGCAATTTGTCGTCGGCATCCGCGCTTCGGCTAACTAAATTCAATGCGTTCCTCGTTTTCTGGTCGCTGCACGTTCGCCTGGACTTACAGTTTCTCTTCACGCCCATCGCTTGCATGCTGCGGTGTGCTGCTGCACGCCGCTCGGTTGCAATTAGCACCTCCATCTGCTGCCCGGACCTGAAGATCCCCCGTGCCCTTTCGCTTGACCCGCACTGCGCCGCGTCGCCGCGCGCGTGGCCGCGGCGCCAACAGTGTGTGTGTGTGTGTGTGTGTGTGTGTGTGTGTGTGTGTGTGTGTGTGTGTGTGTGTGTGTGTGTGTGTGTGTGTGTGTGTGTGTGTGTGTGTGTGTGTGTGTGTGTGTGCGTGCGTGCGTGCGTGCGTGCGTGCGTGCGTGCGTGTGTGTGTGTGTGTGTGCGCGTGTGTGTGTGTGTGTGTGTATTTAGCTCCCGCTTCCTGAGGTGGTCGGGGCACGTGCACGGTGCGGATGTGCACATCCCTGTGAGCGAGGTGCACTGGCCGACAAACAGCGAGGGGGCGATCCAGCTAGCCTCTGGGGACCAATCAGAACCACACAGAAACAAACTTTTGCACGCCCACGTGCGCCCGACATTTACGGCCGGAAACTTTTGCTCACCGTGTCGCGGCGGCGGCCCTGGTGACGCGCTGCCTTGCAAGCGGATGGCATGTCGCGGGAGGCTGGGAAGAGCTCTGGGCCGTTGACGCTTCGGGGCTGGGACGTGGTCAGCGTGTCGCGGCGAAGCGCGGCGGGCCAGAACCGGCGGAGCGACACGCTAAGCAAACGTTCCTGACCGTACGTCTTTGTCCTCCAGGGCCAGGTGAGAGGCACCCTGGAGGCCGACAAGGGGCAAAAGCCCCTCGCCGTGTTTTATAATCACAGGCGAGAAGAGGTCCAGCTTTCGGATCCCAACTCGGCCTCCCTCGGCCGCACTGGACGATTCGGGCACCCCTGGGACCCCTCGGCGCCGCCGCTCGACAGCACGGGGCCCTGAAGACCCCCAAGAGCTAATATGAGCATCGGAGAACAAACTTTCGCACGACAGCGAGCCCGAACGACGATCGACGAGTTCACAGCGAGAGGAGGTCTGCGCTCTGCTCCGCTTGCACGCAGGAGTGGCCCTGGGCAGGAATGACCCCTGGTGTGGGGTGTTCGGGGGCCACGGGGTTCTAGATGCGAGCGTGCAGGCCAATGCTGCGGGGACTCCTGTGGAGGGTTTCTCCGAAGGGCTTAGGCGACCCGTCCTCCTCCTCTCCCTTCCTCTCCTCCTATTCCTCCTCCTCCTTCTCCTCCTCCTCCTCCTCCTCTCCCTCCTCCTCCTCCTCCACCTCCTCCTCCTCCTCCTCCTCCTCCTCCTCATCCTTCTCCTCCTCTTCCTCCTCGGGTCGCCGACGGCCCCGGGGGAAACCGTGCAAGCCCGCACCAAAAAACACTCTCGCAAAGTGTGACTCGGTTTTCGTTCGGGTCAGAAACTCGGCCTTCCAGCGGCCGTTCGGGACGATTCGGGCATCCCCAAAACGCTCTCGGCGAATCGTAGATGCTGGAACGCAGCCCGAGGCAAGAAACCTCCTGAGACCGAGGAAACCTCTAGGAACCTCCATGTCACTTCGGCGAAGGGTCACTCATAAACACGCGCCGCCGATTGCTTCATTTGCCGTGAGTTTTCAATACGGGGTCCCCAGAAATTCCGAATCTTTCCCCAAGGCGAGAGAAAACCTAATCCGAGTCGGTTTTTAATGGTGCTGGGGCCCGTCGAGGGCCCATGGAAGCCGAACATGTCAAAACATACGTGGTGTTTTTTTCTCTCGCGGCAAGAGCATGTGTGGGATTGCTTGCCGTGCAGGCCTGGGACATCAGCAGACACGCGAAAGCGGCCACCCCCGCGCACGTCCACTCCACCGGCCAACCCTCCGGGGCCCGGGCGTGGCCGCCGCCGGCGGCCCTCCGCGACATGAGGGCCGTCCCGGGAGCCGCTGCCGCAGCGCGGTTCGGCACAGGACCGCTTCGCCAGAGTGGCCCTCCATCGCCGCCGCCGTTTTTGCCGCCGCCGCCGCAGCCGCCGCCGCCACCGCCGCCACCGCCGCCGCCGTCGCCGCCGCCGCCGCCGCCGTCGTCGTCGTCGTCGTCGTCGTCGTCGTCGTCGTCGTCGTCGTCGTCGTCGTCGTCGTCGTCGTCGCCGTCGTCGTCGTCGTCACCGTCGCGACGGAAGGTTTTTGGCAATTTTCGGACTCTGGGGGCCCTCGCCAAGCCCTGAGGCCGTCAACATATTATTTGGGATGAGAAGGCGGCCCCGGCGAAGTGCTCGAGATCTCTGTGGGTAGACGTTTCGAGCAAATCAGGACATCGGGGATCTGGGGTTGTCGTCGTCGTCGTTGTCGTCGTCGTGATCGTCGTTGTCGTCGTGGTCGAAGTCGTGGTCGTAGTTGTTGTGGTTGTCGTAGTCGTAGTCGTCGTCGTCGTCGTCGTCGTCGTCGTCGTCGTCGTCGTCGTCGTCGTCGTCGTCGTCGTGGTCGTCGTCGTCGTAGTCGTGGTCGTCGTCGTCGTCGTTGTCGTCGTCGTTGGTCGTGGTGGTGGTGGCCGTCGTCATGATCGTTGTCGTCGTCGTGGTGGTCGTGGTAGTCGTGGTTGCCGTCGTCGTGGTCGTCGTGTTCGCGGTTGTCGCTGTCGTGGTCGTGGTTGTGGTTGTCGTCGTCGTCGTCGTCGCCGTCACCATCACCGTCGCCCTCACCGTCGCCGTCGCCGCGCTTCCGCCGCCTCCGCCGCCACCGCCGCCGCCGTCGCCGCCGCCGCCGCCATCGTCGTCGTCGTCGTCGTCGTCGTCGTCGTCGTCGTCGTCGTCGTCGTCGTCCTCGTCGTCGTCATTGTCGTCGTTGTCGTCGTTGTCGTCGTCGCCGTCCCAGATCTCCGACGATACGATTTTTTTTGCCCGCGATTGTTGCGTCGATTTCGGCATCTGGCGCCCGTTGTTGGGCTCCAGGGCCACAACAACCCTTGGGAAGCGGTCTGGACTCCTTGGGCCGCGGATTGAAAAATCATATAGGCGGATGTCAGGGTCATCGTCGTCGTCGCCGTCGTCCGGGAAATTTCCGAAGCTCGTGTTGGTTCCGGGGAGTCCTCGGTCCTCAAGGCGGGAGGTCCCCGCGTGCGCGCCGCCGAACTCACAACGCGGAAGGTCTACAGTGGGGACCCATGCCAAGAAACACCCTGCTTGCCTCCAGGGTGCCCTGGGTTTCTTGTGGAAGGGTTCTTGTGGTCGAGCCTCTACTGTAGATCTTGCCCTTGGAGCACATTCATGGCACTGCCAGGAGGGAAGCTGTATAAGGAACGGGGGGGCTCTCCTGACCACAGCGGGCCTCGTCCACGAATAGGTTCCCCGACCTAGACCTGAGGAACGGCCCAGAAACGCCTTCCTAACATTTGTAAGAGGCTTGCTTACCAATGTACCTGGATCAGCATGTTAATTGGTACTTCTAACGAACAGAACACATGGTCGCGAGCCCCTCCTGAGCTCAAAACGGTCCTTCAGTCAGCGCCTCGACTGTAAATTTTCGTCGGGCTCGATTCTGATGGTCCCAGAATCCAAAAGGGCCCCTGAAGGCCAAAGGGAAGGAAAAGCGCCGGGAATGGAAACATTTAATCCGCCAGAGGTCTGATTTGTGAATGCCGCAAGGTATCAGAACGTCAGCGATCTCGATACCTTCCCTGGGCCAGCTTTTCATCCTTAACATTCTTCCATCGCAGGAAAGGGACCGTCTTCCAGAAGCAGAAACGCTGAACAACCAGCTGTCGCGACTTTTTTGCGACGCCCAGATCTGCGGGATATCAATATAAAGGAGGTCTGTTGATGCTGGCTACACACCGGGGTAAGCCCGTGCAAGAGCGGTGGTGGTGCGCGGCTTAGCGCGCACGCTGGCATCAAGGGAGACTCCTGTGGCCCGCACAAAACCAATACCTCCGACGTCACGCTTTTTTCACAACGTGGGCCCCCAGAAGCCTCCACCCCTTCCAGGGGACCGGTTTTGCCTCCCGAATGCAGATTTTGACGGTCCTGGGGCCCAAACGATGAATAACCAGCTGTCGCGACTTTTTTGCGATGCCCAGATCTGCGGGAGATCATAACAATGGAGGTCTGGGGTTGCTGGCTACACACCGGAATAACCCCGTGCAAGAGCGGTGTTGGTGCGCAGTTTAGGGCGCACGCCGGCATTAGGGGAGACTCTTGTGGGCCCGCACCAAACCAATACCTCCGACGTCACGCTTTTTTCACAACGTGGGCCCCCAGAAGCCTCCACCCCTTCCAGGGGACAAGTTTTGCCTCCCGAATGCAGATTTTGACGGTCCTGGGGCCCAAAAAACCTCCCGTCGTGGTCTTTCCTAGGTGGCGACATCCGAACCCTACACCCACCAACCGTCGACTCTCCTTAACCGATGGGAGGCGGGGGTTGGGTTCGGATCTCGCCACGTGTTCAACGAACTCCGAACCCTATCCCCGCCGCCCATTGAGTTGCCCGAATCGTGGATCGGCGAGGGCACGGTTCGGATTTCGCCGCCGATTTCCTCAACGCGATAAGGCCGCTCTGGCGAAGGGTCCCTCTCTGGCGGCGCGCACCAGGGGATAGGGAGAAGGGGGGAAGGCTTCTCGGAAGGAGGCTGTTTCTCAGAAGGCGCCGGCCATGCATCTATAGACAAGGCCCGCGCCTTCCACGAAGCAGCGTGCTTCTAAGAAGCCTCCCCCCCCTCCCCCGTACCACCCTCTGCGCGTGGCTGGTCTCTTGCGCGCGGCCGAGGGCAGGCCCCCCCCCCCCCCCGGGCGAGCGCAGGGTTCCGCCCGCCCTCTCTGGCAGCCGTGGCCGCCCCGGGCCGGGGCGGCTGCGGTCTCTCCGCGGTCGCGGGCGCACGTGCCGCGGGGGATTGTCAGACGACCGCCTCGCGAGAGCGTGCCCGCTCGCGAGCGGCGAACGTTTTCTGACGAAGTCTCACGCTTTAAAGCAGCAGCTGCAGAGCCCTCTCCAGCACACCAGCCGATCGTGCATGATCGAACGCAACAGTCTGCAATCTCGAGGGCTCCGAGCTCGGGTTCCCACTCGAGCAATACTCCAAACCCGAGCTCGATATGGCATCTCTTCTGCTGCGAGGTCCAGCGCCTGGCGGAGGGCGGCCGAGGCCGCGCCCACCTCCGCGCGGCACTCCGCGGCGTTGGGCACCGCACGCGCCCCAGGAGGGGTGCGGGGGGGAGGGGGCCAGGGAGGGGAGGGTGCCAAACACGAGCGCTGGACGCATCCACACCCACGCCCTCGCGGTCTGGATTCCACGTGCACGCTCCGCGCGGAGCAACCGCGCGAAAAACGCCCCGTGTCCGCGGCGTCGCGTCCCAAGGGCTTGGCCCGCGGAGCCGCGGATACGGATGCGTCGCTCACGGCCCGCGTGCATCCCGGACCTTGCCTAAGTAGCACCAGCTGCAACGAAAGAAGCACAACCCGCCGGGAAGTGTTGGCAACCGAAGGCCCCGAGACGTCACACGATACCCTCAAGATGGCCCAGGAGGCATCCAAGATGGCCCAAGGAGGCCCGAAGTCGGCCCATGTCAGCAGACAAAGGTCTTCGGAGGCCACGAGACGGCCCACCGCCATCACCGCCATGAGACGGCCCGCCCGAAGACCTCCGAGCTCGTCGTCGTCGTCAGACATGAAGCACATTACAAGCTTTTCATGGTTCTTGGGAAGTTTCGCGCCCCAAGGTGCTTTCCAGCAGCGGCGGCTCGCCGAGAGCGTTACGGGGGTGCCCGGATCGTCCCGAGCCGCCCTGGAGGCTTGAATCCATATGGCCCGAGCGCAGACCCTCTTGGCGCCGTGACGCACACCACGGCGACTTTGTTTGGTGTTTTATGGGGCCTCTGGGGTCCCTCACCGGGCCCCGGGGCCCTCAGCAAACTGCCCCGGAAGGAAGGCCGGGTCCAGGGGACAAGATCCAGACCTCCTGGAGTCCACGATGTGACAAAAATCACAGCGTGTGAGGTCCGCCTTCCCTGGGGTTTCAAGTTGCGGCCTTGGTGTCATATGAAAAAGTCACTTTGCTTGAAACGCAGCCCGCCATTCTAGTGCTTGACCCGTTGACTGCAGTCCGTCAACCCAGGCCAGGGGAAACAACCTACGGTAGTGTGCGTACGTCATGTAGAGGCGTTCCAGGCACGCCCTCGCCTTCCAGAGTGGAAGGAAGATCGTGGCAGGGCCACTGGGGGAAATGTCTGCGGCAGGCAGCAGAAGTAATCGTAACACCCGATTGGCGATCCCCCTCGTTAATCGTAGCACCCCAAACGATTAAGGAATTCCGGGGGGGGGGAAATGCCGAACGATATCGTTAGCACCACGACGAATTAATTAAACAATTCCGCGCCGGGGCTGGGAGGGGGGGCGGTGGGAGTAAGATGAGTAAGACCGCCCAAGAGAAGCCTCAAGACGGCCTCTCCAGAGGGAAGAGCCCCCGCCGACAGTCCAAATCCCTGAGACAGCCCTGAGGAAATCAAAACATACGATGGGGTGCCATCAGCATATGCATCGCAAAGCAATGCTGGGCGAAGCAGAGCAACGCCCAGCAATGCAATACAATTCAAAGCAACGCGCAGCAGTGCAAAACAACAAGGCATTGTGAACCATGGCAGTGCAGTGCAATGCGAATGATTCCGATGCAATGCAAAGCACGGCCAAGCAATGCCAAGAATTGTGGAGCAACGCACAACAATGCTCTGCAATCTGCTTCAGGCTTTCCCGGGGCGCTTGCCAGCCGACCTCCCACCTCCCCCCTGTGGGTTCTGTTTGCGAGCCCTCATAAGACACGCATGTCTCTTCTACTCCCCCTGAAGCGTAGACCACGACAAGGAATACCGCGCCCCCCTTCCCCGCACCGCCAGCGTCATTGAGCACCCGTGTTCCGAAATGTGCCCGCCCCCACCCCTCTGGGCAGTATAAACATAATAGTATGAACAACAATGGTCAGGGGCTAACTAATTTGTAGATAAGGTCTGCTACCGTACCCCCTGGCACGTTGAGGAGTGGAAGCATGACAAGGTCTGTGTGGACGGTTTTTGAATATAAGGGACCGCCCATCCCTGTGCCAGCAGACTCTTGCGTGCATCGCCCCTCCTTTCCGAGGACACTTCCGTCGTGCCCGCTCGAGGATGGTCCACTTCCAGCATGGCAGCTGATACCAAATTCCACATTCCACGCGTGCCTGCTTGAACATGGTGCACTTCTAGCATGACAGCTAATGCCCGAACTCTCATTCCATGCGCGCCCGCTCGATGATGGTGCGTTTCCCCCATGGCAGCTAACGCCTGAACCCTCACTCCATGCTCGCCCGCTCGAGGATTGTGCACTTCCCGCATGGCTGCTGACTCCTAGACCCCTCATCCCACGCGCACCCGCTCGAGGATTGTGCACTTCCCACGTTCCCAGGCGCCGCTCCCAAGCACTCCAATGCCTCTCAAGCCACGATCCCTCGTTGAAGACGATGGATGTGCGTCTCGATCTTCCAAGACGACGGCCCGTGCAGGCAACCAATGACACCACGATTGCCCAAGCTGCCTTGAAGATGGTCAAGATGGTCTCAAGGAGGCCGAATATTGATTCAAGACGGCCCAGGAGGCCTCCAATAGGGCCCCAAATAGCCACAAGAAGACCTCCAACACGGTCCGACGAAACCAAAATCATTGGTCCCCCTTGGGTTTGTGAATCTTTTTCGCATTCTCGCCTTTTCGGGCCGCCGTCAGCTCAAGGCGGCCCCACAGGACTCCACGATGGCCCAAGGGGCATCCAAGAAGCATCCAAGACGGCCGAAGAGGGCTTCCCGTGTGACCCAGGACGGCCTTAGAAGACCCTTCGACTGCCCAAGACGACGCCAAAACGGACCCACGAGGGCCCGCCAGACACACCCACCATATGGCCAAGGGGGCTCCAAGACGGCCCAGGAGAGCTCCAAGGCGGCGTACGAGGACCCCAAGACGGCCCAAGATGACCTCGAAGGACCCCTACGACTGTCTCGCAAGAGGCCAACGTAGCCCCGAGACGGCCCAAACGAGTTTCATCATCATCATCATCACCATCATCATCAACATCATCACCACCACCATCATCATCATCACCACCATCATCACCACCATCATTTTCATCGTCGTCACTATCATCATCTTCATCATCGTTATTGAGATCGTCGTCATCGTCATCGTCATCGGCGTCGGCATCACTGCCACCGCCATAACAATCACCATCACCATCATCATCATGATCATCATCATCATCAACATCATCATGATCATCACCACCATCACCACCACCATCACCGTCATCATCGTTGTCATCATCGTTGTCATCATCGCCATCATCAACATCATCATCGCCACCACCATCATCACCACCACCCGCAACAGCATCATCACCATCTCCATCACCACCATCATCATCACCACCATCAGCACCATCACCATCAGCATCAACATGCTCATGACCATGATTGTCATCACCAGCAGCATCAGCAGCATCAGCAACATCAGCATCAACACCATCATCACCACTATCATCACAATCACCATCGCCATCATCAACATCATAACCATCATCATCACCATCACCATTCGCATCATCAACACCACCACCACCGTAACCATCATCACCACCACCAACATCATTCGCATCATCAGCACCATTATCATCATTATCATCATCATACTCGTCATCAAAATCATCTTCATACTCAACGTCATCGTATTTGTCTTCGTCGTCATCATCATCCTCACCATCACCATCACCATCACCATCGTCATCGTCATCGTCACCATCATCATGTTCATAAGCATCGTCGTCATCTTCGCCGTCGGCGTCATCTTCATCATGATTGTTATTGTTATTGATGATGCTATCCGTTGTCGTCATCACCATCACCATCGCCATCACCAGCACCACCACCAACACCATCATCACCATAATGACCATAACCATGACCATGACCATGACCATCACCAACATTATCATCATCAACAATAACATCATCATCATCATCGTCATCACTCCCCATCGTCTTCATAATACTCATCATCCTCATCACGGCTCTCCCGAGTCTGGATACACAAGGTGTCACGCGTGACGGCCTCCCGTGCCCCCTCGAACAACCGCCACCCAAAATGCTGGGCTGGCACGGTGGCGGGACTAGCCGCAGGCAACTGGATAAGACAGGATCGTTTTTATCTACGACCTCTTAAAAGAAATGCAGGTTTGCTGCTCTCCCGAAGCGTAGACCACGACAGGAACTACCGCCCCCCCAGTAACGCCAGCGACATTCAGCACCCGTATTCCGAAATGTTCTCCCTGTCCCCGTCCTTTCTGGGCAGTAGAGAACTAGTAGTCTGAGCAACAGTGGTAGGACATAGTTGTAGATTAGTTTGTCGTGTGTTAATCTTTATCATCCTCCTCCTTCTCGCCTACGCATGCGGAGTCGAACGCCTGCTTAGGCAAGGCGACAGCTGAGGGAAGGATCCAGGATCGAGGCTCGATTGAGGAACGAGGATCGAGATTAGATCGAGGGTCGAGGCTCGATCGACAGTCGAAATCCCTGAGACAGCCCATCGAACCTATCAGAATCCGATGGGCATCCAATAAGATATGACTGGGTACATGTTGCAACCCTCTTGGGCTCACATTGAAATCTGAATGGGTTTTTGTTGGTATCCTGTGGGGACCCTGGTGGGGTCCCGCACTGGCGGGATATTACTTCTAGGAGCGAGAAGCGACACAATTTCTCAGAAGAGGGGGGGATCGTCACTTGCTTCCCACGGTTCATAGTACGACGTCTGCAAATGTGGATCCACGGCTTCTAGCGCAGGAGCTGGCCTCGAGCTGAAGATCCCAATCTGGGGAAAAAACGGGGCGAACCAGGCGTCGACAAACTGCACAGAAAAGGGCGCCCGGAGCGCGCTGGCCGCGCCGCGGCCACCAGACAGAGGCGAAGACGACGAGGAACCAGGCGCAAGGGGCTCCGCTGCTCAATGCCGGGGCTGCTGTAACGAGGAGTTTTTTTTGTTTTGTGTTTTGATATTTTTTGTTTTGTTTTTTGTATGCCGGGTGGGAGGGAGGCCACCGATCCACCGCCGCCGAGGGGCCCCATTGGGGAGGGCGAGGCCCGCGGTGAACAGGTAGCCCATGTCAGTGGCCCTGCCACCACCCCGTTCTCTATCTCAAGACAATGTCGATGTTACGAGGAGGAGGAGGAGGAGCAGGAGGAGGAGGAGCAGGAGGAGCAGGAGCAGGAGGAGCAGGAGCAGGAAGAGCAGGAGCAGGAGGAAGAGGAGAATGAGGAGGAGGAGGAGGAGGAGGAGGAGGAGGAGGAGGGACTGTGCCGACATTCGTGCGTAAGCTTCCTGCGTAATGTCGCGCGTAAGCGCTCTCTTCTCCACGCGGTGTGCCACGCTGGCGGCCCGTTTAAGCCGCGGTGTGAGGTCTCTATGTCTTCTCGCCCTCGAGGGCCCAGACCTGCGACGTCTTGCAATATAATAACACTAATCATAACAATGCGAATAATAATAGGACGACGATACAACAGGAAGCCGCCGTAATATGAGCAATATGGAAGTGCGTAGGATTTCGGGGAGAGTCAGGGCGGAGATTTGGCACTATCGCTTCGACTGGAACAACTTCGTATATACCTCGCGACAGTGCATGCTTCCCATGTGATGATAAGCTCAACCAACCTTCCTGGCCAACCCACAATAACCAGGTTAATTAACCCTCCCGGCCACACCCCTCTGGCCAACAATAGCTGGAGCAGTTCTTTCAAACTATATGGTATATAAAACAATACTAACAACACTCGTATACAACACACGCCGCAAACGTAAACTTTCGAAGGTCCGCGCTCACTTATTGGATCGGCGGATCGGCGCTGGAGCCCAGTTGAGGCGCTCCAGGCAGGCCTTGCCTCCTCCTCATGCTTCTGCTCTTCCTCGTTGCCCTTATCGCCATCTTCGCGATCCGTCTGGCCCCTATGGGCCGCCAGGCGTAGCAGAAAACCGAAACCCCGACACAAACCGAATCCATAGTTTCTCTGAT
This sequence comes from Prorocentrum cordatum, assembly GCA_963575745.1. Classification (NCBI taxonomy): domain Eukaryota; class Dinophyceae; order Prorocentrales; family Prorocentraceae; genus Prorocentrum; species Prorocentrum cordatum. The sequence goes on along the minus strand of CAUYUJ010015777.1, from coordinate 85,701 downwards.
TAGGATGACGGCCGGGCCGCTGGGGGAAGGCAGGCGAAAGGCAAGCGGCAGTAATAGTGAGACGTCGACGTATTTGGATTCAGTGCTTCTAGAGTACAGTCGAAATCTATATGTAGTGAGGACGAGCGGTAAGGACGCCTTGGGACGCCGAAGTTGGCACTTTTTGGGCGGCGGACTGCCAACACTATGAAGGGCTGGCCAGTGAAAGCCGCGAAGGACGGGCCGCAGAGGCAAGGACGCAAAGGTACCCAAAAGACATCCGTGCGTGTTTGCTATGAGTCGCTCTGAGGCTCCGCCACTTCCTCCCTCCTCGTCTCTGCCTAATTCAAGCTTCGCGCGGCCCGCTTAGCTTCGACCGGAAGAGGTGCGCTCTCGACCCGCGGATCAAAAGTGTTTGCTATGAGTTCTGACTGTAGGAGCTCGCCTCGGTCTGAAGACGTCGGCGCTGGAGCCCCCGTCTCTGGCGAGCCGAGCGCGCCGGGTGGCGGCGCCGGAGGCGCCGCCGGGGAGCGGGCCCAGCGCCGACCCAAGAAGTCCGCGCGGACCTCCAGACGTTTGTGCCCATGCCGACTCTTCTTTCTCTAGCTGGACGCCTCCTACATGGGGTCCGAGCAGCTGGGGTCGGAGGGTCGCCCCGCATCACCGGCGAGGCCATTGCAGAGAAAATCGGGCTCCACATCGAGCCGCATCGGCGATGCATCGGCGATGCGGCGCGATCCTTCGACCCCAGCTACTCGGACCTCAGCTAGGATACCTAGACTAGCCTTGATCGCCTCAGTGAGGGGCAGCGATGCGGGGGGACCGGCTCGAGGTTCGAGGTGCGAGGTTCGAATTTTCGGGAATTTTCGTCGGGTCTCTGCGGTTTTCCAGCTTCGGGATGCCCTCCAGCGGCTGCGCCTCGCCGAAAGCGTTCTGGGGGTGGTCGAACCGTCTCGAACGCCTGAAAAGCAAGCCCAGCCACAGGTCGGCAACAGGCCCCCGATAGCGACACCGCACGCTCCTAGGCGGGGCCCGCTATCGGGCCTCTCTCGGCGATGAGTGCGCGATCAGGGGTCTATGCGTCCCCTCCGAGCCCATCCCTCCCCAAAGGTCGCCCCTGACCCCCCCTCCCAAGACAGTGCGAAGATGGTCAGGGCGCCGCCCCCACCGACCAGTTACCCTCGCTCGGGAGAAGTGGGCAACAACAAAAAGTGGGAGGGCGCTGAGAGTGTCCACCCCCTCAAGGGGAAAGAAGGGGGACAACAAAGCCGCTCAATTGTTGAACTATGAGTGCGCCTAAAAGTATAGTGGAACCTGGGAAATCCCACATACCTGCACACTCTCGTCGGGGGTGGACAGAAACCTCTTTAGCAAAACGGCCATCCTCGTCCGATGGCCGATGGAAGAACCCAAGCGTTGAGCAGGCCGCGCCGGGGCCGTCCTCCTGGTGTCACCGTCTGCGCGGTTGCCAACGCCTACCAGGTGTTCGCCAGTGGCACCTATGGCATCAGAGCAAACGGGTGCCTAAGGGACTACTTTGGTCGGGTCGAGGACGGGCCCGACGAGGCGAGCCAGACACAAACGAAGCCGAGGGCTGTCATAAGGGGGTAGAAGCCCCAAGCACCCAGCGTCCTGATCTTTGCAACTCGGGGTCCCCTGAACTCTCGACCCCTTCCCCAGGGCTGCCCTTTCTTTCCGGGCCGTTCCTGGACGGCCCCGGGGCCCTGCGAAGGCCCCAAGAGGCCGAGCGCGGCCAAAAGCCCCCTGTCGTGACTCTTCCACGGCGGGAGCCCATCTGCTGGCGGCGCCCCAGCGGCTGGTGGCGCCAAGGGGGCGGCCTTCTGAGAAGGCGCAGAAGGGGGCTTCTCCGACGGCGGAGGGCCTTCTCCGGAAGGGCCTGGCGGCTTCTGGGAAGCTCTCTTGGGAACTCCAGGCGCTTCTCCAAGAAGGCCCCTGCATTCTCAGGCGCCCCCCCCTGGCGCCACCCCCCTTTGGGCTGCGCCGCCGACCGCTGGACGCGCCGCGGCCGCGGGCGCCGCGCGGCCGTCGCGCGGGCGAGCCGGGCCGGCGTCCTCCCGGCATGGCGAGGAGGCCCGCTGGAGACGCAGGGCCGCGGGGCAGCGCCGCGGCCCGGGCCCCCAGGCGCGGAGGACCTGCGAGGAAGCAGTGCGGACCCAGACATTCCCGCGTCGTGAACAAGAATCACGATGTTCGTCGTCGTCGTCGTCGTCGTCGTCGTCGTCGTCGTCGTCGTCGTCAACGGCGTCGGCGTCGGCGTCGGCGTCGTCGGCGCCGTCGGCGTCGGTGTCGGCGTCGTCGTCGGCGTCGTCGGAAAATCCTTGGCCGGCTTCGGCCTCCCGTGGCCCTCGCCTGGCTCCAGGACGATCAGAAAAGGGGCCGGGATGAGAAACCGGCCCTGGGGAGAGGGTCGGGACTTCTTTGGACCCTGTGCTGGAAAAAACCGAAGCATCGGATGTCTTGGGATAGCCAAAACGAAACCAGGGCCAGGTCAGAATCGGGCCGGGACAAATCGGTCAGAAACTTTTGCTCAGCGTGTCCCGTCGGCGGCCCTGGCGACGCGCTACACCTTGCGGGCGGTAGCGTGTCGCTCCGCTCCGCGGGGCGCGAGGCTGGGAGAGGCTCGGGACATTGACGCTTGGGGAGGAGGACGTGGCTTGCATGTCGCGCTGAGGCAAGGGGGGCCAGAACCAGCGGCGCGACATGTGAAACTTCTCGGGCGTAAGACGAAACCAGGGCTGGCGACAAATCGGGGATCTCTGAGATCTGGCGGCTCTGGAAGATGTATCGGGCGCCGCGGCCATTTCCAGAGCGCTCCGGAACGCAATGAGAGCAACACGGAACGCTCTGGAAAAATTCATCCTGGTCCAACCCCGCCCGGAGGGCAGCGGTGGGAGAGGCCCATTTCCAACTCTCTCCTTCCTCTCCCGACCGCTCGTTGCGAAGAAATATAAGCGGAAGGTTTTTTTGGGGGCCGTGTTCGGCCTCCTGGGAACCTCACTGGGCCCTGGGGCCGTCAAACAACGACTCTGGATGAGAAGCAGGTCCCTGGGAAAAAGGCTCAGAGCTCTGGCGGCCCACGTTGTGAGAACTTAGCCCAGCAAAACACTCTTATAGCACCAAAGGTGAAGAGGCGGGTCGAGGAGTGGGTGGTGGCTGTAGGGGACAGGGGTGGGAACACGGCCATGTGCATCTCAGTGTGTGCCTCTACCAAGGATCGTGGCCGCCTGGGCCAGAAACATTGCGTTAGAGATGTTGTGCTGCAGATTTTCCCAACCATCCTGTGGTGTTGGGTCCTCGTTTTGAAGAGACAGCGCGCCGCGTTCCTCTCCTCTCCTCTCCTCTCCTCTCCTCTCCTCTCCTCTCCTCTCCTCTCCTCTCCTCTCCTCTCCTCCTCCTCCTCCTCCTCCTCCTCCTCCTCCTCCTCCCATCACCATCACCATCACCATCACCATCACCATCACCATCACCATCACCATCGCCATCACCATCACCATCACCATCACCATCACCATCACCATCATCATCATCATCATCATCAGCATCATCATCATCATCATCATCATCATCATCACCATCACCATCACCATCAGCATATCAGCATATCAGCATATCAGCATATCAGCATATCAGCATATCAGCATATCAGCATATCAGCATATCAGTATATCAGTATATCAGCATATCAACATATCAGCATATCAGCATATCAGCATATCAGCATATCAGCATATCAGCATATCAACATATCAGCATATCAGCATATCAGCATATCAGCATCAGCATCATCATCATCATCATCATCATCATCATCATCATCATCATCCCCTCCCTCTCCCTACACCTTCGTCACCATCATCACCGTCACCCATCATCCAGCAGCATCATCATCTGCAGCATCATCCTCATCCACATCCTTCTCATCATCGTCACCATCATCGTCCCCACCGCCCATGTCGTCATACCCCTCACACGTTTCGTGGCCCCATAGGGAGCCCCACCTACGTAAGGCCACAGTGGCGGTGTTCGCATGCGTCTCCCCCACCCAGGACAGCGTTTCGTGGCCCCAGAAGGAGCTTCACCGAAGGCCCCAGTGGGGGTGTTCGCATGCGTCTCCCCCACCCAGGACAACGTTTCGTGGCCCCCATAGGGAGCTTCACCGAAGGCCCCACTGGGGGTGTTCGCATGCGTCTCCCCCACGCAGGACAGCGTTTTGTGGCCCCATAAGGAGCTCCACCGAATACCTCAATCGGGGTGTTCGCATGCGTCTCCCCCGCCCAGGATTATGTTTCGTGGCCCCATAAGGAACTCCATCGAAGGCCCCACTGGGGGTGTTCGCACGCGTCTCCCCCACCCAGGGCAACGTTTCGTGGTCCCATTGTGAGCTTCACCGAAGGCCCCAGTAGGGGTGTTCGCATGCGTCTCCCCCGCCCAAAACAACATTTCGCGGCCCCACGGAGCTCACCGAAGGCTTCAATCGGGATGTTCGCATGCGTTTCCCCCACCCAAGACAGCGTTTCGTGGCCCCATGGGGAGCTCCACCGAAAGCCCCACTGGGGGTGTTCGCATGCGTCTCCCCCACTCATAGGGAGCTCCACCGAAGGCCCCACTGAGGGTGTTCGCATGCGTCCCCCCCACCCAGGACAGCGTTTCGTGGCCCCATAAGGGAGCTCCACCGAAGGCCCGAATCGGGGTGTTCGCATGCGTCTCCCCCACCCAGGACAGCGTTTCGTGGCCCCCATAGGGAGCTTCACCGAAGGCTCCACTGGGGGTGTTCGCATGCGTCTCCCCCACCCAAGGAAATATTTCGCGGCCCCAGGGAGCTTCACCAAAGGCTTCAATCGGGGTGTTCGCATGCGTCCCCCCCGCCCAGGATAGCGCTTCGTGGCCCCATAGGGAGCTCCACCGAAAGTCCCAGTGGGGGTGTTCGCACGCGTCTCCCCCGCCCAGGACAACGTTTCGTGGCGCCATAGGGAAGTCCACCGAAGGCCCCACTGAGGGTGTTTGCGTGCGCCTCCCCCGCCCAGGACAGCGTTTCGTGGCCCCATCGGGAGCTCCGTAGGGAGCTCCGCCGAAGGCCAGAACCGGGGTGTTCGCATGCGTTTCCCCCACCCAGGACAGCGTTCCGTGTCCCATAAGGGAGCTCCATCGAAGGACCCAATTGGGGTGTTCGCATGCGTTTCCCCCGCCCAGGACAACGTTTCGTGCCTCATCGGGAGCTCCACCGAAGGTCGCAATGGGGGCGTTCGCATGCGTCTCCCCCACCCAGGACAGCGTTTCGTGGCCCCACAGGGAGCTCCACCGAAGGCCCCAGTGGCTGCATTCGCATGCGTCTCCCCACCCAGGACAGCATTTCGTGGCCCCGTAGGGAGCCCCACCGAATGCGTTGCTCACAAAGACGGTACTCACAACTGCATATGGTTGGGTCCTTCGCCAGGCTAATTCCAGCCTGCTTCCCCAGGAACTCTTGCTACGTGTGAAGGCCAGGAGGCGGAGAGGGGGGTCATTCGAAGCGGCTCCTAAATGTTTGTTTCGCTCTTGGCTTTCAGCGGCTTCAACCCCATCCGCATGAAAATTGCCACGGGCCAGAAGCCTGGGCAGCTTCTTCCGACGGCGCCGTCCTCCCTGCTTCCTGGGCGCCACCAGAGCAGCCCGCGGCGTGCACGGGCGCGCGGCGTGCACGTGGATGGGGGCGGGCCACGCTGGACGCAGCGCAAACGTCTGTTTGGCGTATGCTGTCGTTGCGGATTCCTGTTGGGCGTCTCGTCTCGGGGGGCTGCCTGAACCGCAGCACTGCTGAGCCCGTGGTGCCACCGCCGCCGAGCTGAAGCCACACTCGCGGGACTGGGCGAGGGGATGGGGAGGGGCGCCGTCCTCGAGCAGTCGTGAGGGAAAGCTTCGCGCCGTGGCCGCGCCAGGATGCATGTGGTCGACTGCGGTTACCGTGGCTCAGCGCGGCGTCTACTCAATGAGGTAGAAGACCTCTGCAGGTTAGTGCGACTGTTTGCAACAATGCATCCTGTGAGGGAGACTCCACCCGCTTGAGACATGCGCCCAAACAGTCAATATCTACTCCATGGGGGGGAGGGAGGGGGGGTGCGAGGGCCCGCGCCGATCGGCAAAACGATGAATGAGAAAACGATCACATGGCCGCAATTGCCTGGACTGGACCTCCTCCGACTTCATCGGGGATCTTCTGCCCCGGGTCAATCCAGACCCGGGTCAGTCAGGCCTTGCAGAGTTTTGCAAGATCCTGCGCCCAAGGCTGGGTCAATGCGAAGGATCCTGCAGGATCCTGCGCCCAAACCTGGGTCAATGCGCTCCTGGCCCTGCAGGATCCTGCAAGATATGGCGCTCTGGCTGACCCCGGTTTGCATTGACCCCGTCTCTTGAGACCTGACTTCATCCTGGAACGCCCGCGTCGGCGTCGCCGAGACGCGTCGAGGCGGCGCGATTTTGCCGCACCGCGCCAGCAGCTCTGTCGCCCCGGGCGCCGCGCCTGCGTGGGCGTGAGCGAGGTCGCAGGCCGGCACCGAAGCGGTCCGGCGCCCTCCGCCTCTGCTGTTCCCGCCATCCTTCTCCATCAGCTTCCATTCAACTCTTCCTCCTCCTCTTCCTCCTCCTCGCCCTCCTCCTCCTCCTCCTCCTCCCTCCTCCTCCCCCTCTTCCTCCCCCTTATCCTCCTCCTCCTCCTCCTCCTCTTCTTCCTCCTCCTCCTCCTCGTCCTCCTCCTCGTCGTCGTCCTCCTCCTCCTCCTCCTCCGCCCCTTCCTCCTCCTCCTCCTCCTCCTCGTCCTCGTCCTCGTCCGCCTCCTCCTCCTCTTCCTCCTCCTCCTTCTTCCTCTTCCTACTCCTGTTGCTCTCCTCCTCCTCCTCTTCCGCATGCCCTTCGTTCTCTTACATCCTGCCGTTTGTGTTTCTTCTTTTTTAGTTGGGAAGGGGGGTGGGGAGACCCTTTTGGGCCTCTGGGAGTTTCTGGGGGCTTCCTGAAGTCTCTAACGATTCCAGCGACGTCTGTACGCTCCAAAAAACGCTTTTGGGGACCTCTGGGGGGTTTCAGGGACCTTCCCCCTTAGAGTTCAGCCTCGCAGAAGGGAAGGGCGACGCGAAATCACTTGTGTCGAATACTGGTGATGGCCACGGCCGGAATGGGGATGAGGAAACAAACATCTGGGGGATGTGGATGGAAATTATTCTTTTTACCTAACAGCTTTTGCTGATAGGTTTCTAGTGGGGTCAAAAGAGAGCAGCAAATGACTCCACAGGGGGTCGGGGCGGCATCCGGGGAGCTGTGTCCGAACTCGTGTCCGAATGCGCTTTTCGCAAACAGTCACACACTTCGTGCTCTTCGACCTCCCAGAACTCCATTCCCGGGCCACATTCTGAATGCCTGGAGCCAACTGTAGGCCACTTCGTGCTCTTCGACTTCCCAGAACTCCATTCCCGGGCCACATTTTGAATGCCCGGAGCCAACTGTAGGCCACTTCGTGCTCTTCGAGTTCCCAGAACTCCATTCCCGGGCCACATTTTGAATGCCCGGAGCCAACTGTAGGCCACTTCGTGGTCTTCGAGTTCCCAGAACTCCATTCCTGGGCATGATTTTGAATGCCCGGAGCCAACTGTAGGCCACTTCGTGTTCTTCGAGTTCCCAGAACTCCATTCCCGGGCCACATTTTGAATGCTGAGGCAGGCTGATGCTGAGGCTGAGGCAGGCTGAGGCTGAGGCAGGCTGAGGCTGAGGCCGGCTGAAGGCAGACTGAGGCTGAGGCTGAAGCAGGCTGAGGCTGAGGCTGAGGCTGAGGCTGAGGCAGGCTGAGGCTGAGGCAGGCTGAGGCTGAGGCTGAGGCTGATGCAGGCTGAGGCTGAGGCAGGCTTGAGGCTGAAGGCAGACTGAGAAGCAGGCTGAGGCTGAGGCTGAGGCAGGCTGAGGCTGAGGCTGAGGCAGGCTGGCTGAGGCTGAGGCTGAGGCTGCAGGCTGAGGCTGAGGCTGATGCAGGCTGAGGCTGAGGCAGGCTGAGGCTGAGGCCGAGGCTGAAGGCAGACTGAGGCTGAGGCTGAAGCAGGCTGAGGCTGAGGCTGAGGCAGGCTGAGGCTGAGGCTGAGGCAGGCTGATGCTGAGGCAGGCTGAGGCTGAGGCTGAGGCTGATGCAGGCTGAGGCTGAGGCAGGCTGAGGCTGAGGCCGAGGCTGAAGGCAAATTGAGGCTGAGGCTGAAGCAGGCTGAGGCTGAGGCAGAGGCAGGCTGAGGTTGAGGCTGAGGCTGGCTGATGCTGAGGCCCACCAGCCCTTTGGGCGTGAGTGGTTTAGAGAGCCCGCTCTGTCCTCAACCCCCCTTCTTCCCCTTCGGGGAGGGGTTTACCCCTCCCCCTCCCCCCTCCCCCTGGGCCTGGAGAGGGAGTCCCGAGCGTCGTCAGGGGAATCTTTTTCGACGCCTGGGAGGGCCAAAAAACGACGACCCTCACGAGGATTCTGGTCCCGGGGGGGGGGAGGCAGTTTGGCGCCTCAACTCGTCTGTGAAGCCAGAAACATTGATTGTACTACGGTTTTGGCCCCATTTTGGCCTTCTGAGGGGGCCGCGTTCCTCTTCCTTCATAGCAGAAGCATTGATTTTACTAAGGTTTTGGGCTCATTTTGTCCTTCTCAGGGGGCAACGCTCCTTTGCGCTTCAGAGGAGGTCGCAAGAGGCCCCAAGATGGCCCCAAGAGGCCCCCAGGAGCCTCCCAAGAGGCCTCCAAGAGGCCCCCAAGAGGCCCCCAAGAGGCCCCAAGAGGCCCCCAAGAGGTCCCTAAGAGGCCCCCAAGAGGCCCCCAGAGGCCCCACGAGGCCCCCAAGAGGCCCCCAAGAGGCCCCCAAGAGGTCCCCAAGAGGCCCCAAGAGGCTCCAAGCCCCCAAGAGGCCCCCTGGGGCCGCCAAGAGGCCCCCAAGACGCCCCAAAAGGGGACGAGGTGCCCGAACGCCTCACGCCACGAGGAGCCCGAACGACTCACACCAGGACGAGGGGCCCGAACGACTCACGCCACGAAGAGCCCGAACGACTCACACCAGAAGGAGGGCCCGAACGACTCACACCAGGACGAGGCGCCCGAACGACTCACACCACGAGGAGCCCGAACGACTCACACCACGACGAGGGCCCCGAACGACTCACACCACGAGGAGCCCGAACGAGTCCCACCAGGAGGAGGGGCCCGAACGACTCACACCAGGACGAGGGGCCCGAACAACTCACACCACGAGAAGCCCGAACGACTCACACCAGGACGAAGAGCCCGAACGACTCGCACCACGAAGAGCCCGAACGACTCACACCAGGAAGGAGGGCCCGAACGACTCACACCAGGACGAGAACCCCCAAACGACTCAAACCACGAGGAGCGCTTTCTCTCCCTCCTCCTCCTCCTCCGCCTCGTCCTTCTTCCGCTCCCACCACAAGGAGGATGTACAAGAAGGCGGGAGGAAGGAGGAGCAGGGGAGATATGCAGGGGCAGGCGGAAACACGCCTGACAAACACGACTGTCGGCATGCTTCGCAAGAGTTGCTGTTTTGAGATGGGCTGGTGGGGATACGCGAAGCGTAAAGAACTGAGGCTGAGGCTGAAGCAGGCTGAGGCTGAGGCAGAGGCAGGCTGAGGCTGAGGCTGAGGCTGGCTGATGCTGAGGCTGGCTGATGCTGATGCAGGCTGAGGCTGAGGCTGAGGCTGATGCAGGCTGAGGCTGAGGCAGGCTGAGGCTGAGGCCGAGGCTGAAGGCAGACTGAGGCTGAGGCTGAAGCAGGCTGAGGCTGAGGCAGAGGCAGGCTGAGGCTGAGGCTGAGGCAGGCTGAGGCTGAGGCTGAGGCTGATGCAGGCTGAGGCTGAGGCAGGCTGAGGCTGAGGCCGAGGCTGAAGGCAGACTGAGGCTGAGGCTGAAGCAGGCTGAGGCTGAGGCTGAGGCAGGCTGAGGCTGAGGCTGAGGCAGGCTGATGCTGAGGCAGGCTGAGGCTGAGGCTGAGGCTGAGGCTGAGGCAGGCTGAGGCTGAGGCAGGCTGAGGCTGAGGCCGAGGCTGAAGGCAGACTGAGGCTGAGGCTGAAGCAGGCTGAGGCTGAGGCTGAGGCAGGCTGAGGCTGAGGCTGAGGCAGGCTGATGCTGAGGCAGGCTGAGGCTGAGGCTGAGGCTGATGCAGGCTGAGGCTGAGGCAGGCTGAGGCTGAGGCCGAGGCTGAAGGCAGACTGAGGCTGAGGCTGAAGCAGGCTGAGGCTGAGGCTGAGGCAGGCTGAGGCTGAGGCTGAGGCAGGCTGAGGCTGAGGCAGGCTGAGGCCGAGGCCGAGGCTGAAGGCAGACTGAGGCTGAGGCTGAAGCAGGCTGAGGCTGAGGCTGCAGGCTGAGGCTGAGGCTGAGGCTGAGGCAGGCTGATGCTGAGGCTGAGGCTGAGGCTGATGCAGGCTGAGGCTGAGGCAGGCTGAGGCTGAGGCCGAGGCTGAAGGCAGACTGAGGCTGAGGCTGAAGCAGGCTGAGGCTGAGGCTGAGGGCTGAGGCTGAGGCTGAGGCAGGCTGATGCTGAGGCTGAGGCTGAGGCTGATGCAGGCTGAGGCTGAGGCAGGCTGAGGCTGAGGCCGAGGCTGAGATGCTGAGGCTGAGGCTGAGCTGAGGCTGAGGCTGAGGCTGAGGCAGGCTGAGGCTGAGGCAGGCTGAGGCTGAGGCTGAGGCAGGCTGAGGCTGAGGCTGTGACTGCGACTGCCGTTGCCACTGCGACTGTCATCGCGAATGCGACTACGACTGCGAGAACAGCAAAATTCTACAACTGGATTCTCATCCGAATCTTAAGGGGAATGCTTCCAGATATGCTCCTACACATCGCTGTTAGGTTGCTTTGCCGGGATAATTCTCGGTAAACTGGGGTATTTCCCGGTAAACTGGGTTCTTCCCTGGCTACAGAACACTTATGAAGCTTTTGAAACTTCTGGAAGATCTCCTACGAGTTTACTGCGAGCCTTTCCGCGCGGCCTCTGGAGCGCTTGTGAGCGCCTCTGGAACGCTTGTGAGCGCCTCTAGAGCGCTTGTGAGCGCCTCTGGAGCGCTTGTGAGCGCCTCCGGAACGCTTGTGAGCGCCTCTGGAGCGCTTGTGAGCGCCTCTGGAGCGCTTGTGAGCGTCTCTGGAGCGCCTGGGAGCGCCTCTGAAACGCTTGGGAACGCCTCTGGAACGCTTGTGAGCGCCTCTGGAACGCTTGGGAGCGCCTCTGGAACGCTTCTGGAACGCTTGTGAGCGCCTCTGGAGCGCTTGTGAGCGCCTTTGGAGCGCCTCTGGGGCGCTTGTGAGCGTATCTGGAGCGCCTCTGGCCTCTGGGGCGCCTCTGGAGCGCCTGTGGGGCGCCTCTGGAGCGTCTCTGGAGCGCTTTTGGAGCGCCGCTGGAGCGCCCCTGGGGCGCCTCTGGAGCGCCTCTGGAGCGCCTCTGGGAGCGTTCTGGAACGCCTCTGGAGCGCTTCTGAGCGCCTCTGGAGCGCTTCTGAGCGCCTCTGGAGCGCCTTTGGAACGCTCCTGGAACGCTCCTGAGCGCCTCTGGACCGCCTCTGGAGCGTCTCCGGAGCGCCCTTCTCAGCGCCTCTGGAACCTCTGAAGAGCTTCTTGGGCGCTTCCGAAGAGCTTATGAAGAGCTTCTGCGTAGCCTCTGAAGAGCTTCGTGGGCACTTCGGAAGAGCTTCTGAAGAGCTTGTTCGGACCTTCCGAAGGGCTTTGAGGAGCTTCTTTGGAGCTGCCGAGGAGCTTTTGACGGTGGTGACGATGAGGCTGATGCGGGTGCCCGGGAGACGGAGGAGAATGAGGAGGAGAAGTAGGAGGAGGAGGAGGAGGAGGAGGAGAAGGAGGAGGAGGAGGAGGAGGAGGAGGAGGAGGAGGGGGAGGAGGAGGACGACGAGGACGAGGGCGGCGAGGACGAGGACGCGGACGAGGACGGGGATTAGGGGGAGGACAATTCGGAGGGGGAGGGGGGGAGGCATGAGGGAAGAGGGTGGGGAGTTGGAGGCGGAGGAGGGGGAGGATTTCCCATTGCGCTGCGCATATTATTCCTCCTCTTCCTCCCCTTCCTCTTCCTCTTCCTCCTGCTCCCCAATCCGACTACTATTACTACTAGTACGTTCGTACTACGTACTACGTACGTACGTATTACTAATATTATCATTACTACTACTACTACTACTACTACTCCTACTACTCCTACTACTACTACTCCTACTACTACTACAAGTGCGACTAATTCTGCTACTATTGCTACTGTCACTGCTACTCCTACTACAACTACAACAACAACAACTACTACTACTACTACTAGCAGCACTAGTACTACTCGTACTTCTGCTACTACCATTACTACTACTGCTACCATTATGACTACTACTACAACAACAACAACTACTACTACTACTACTAGTGCTACTACTTCTGTTTCTACGAGCGTGACGATGACTACTACGACTACTACCACTACTACAATTATTACTTCTTCTGTTCCTACTACTCCGGATTCTTTTTCTTCTACTACTACTGCCACTTATAACACTACTACTGCCATTACTACTACTACTACTACTACTACTACTACTACTACTACTACTACTACTACTATTACTACTACTGCTGATACGACTACTACTACTACTACTACTACTGCTACTAACACCACCACGATCATTGCGACTACGACGACTACTACTTTTACGACTACTACTACTACTACCATTAACACTTCTACTACTACCACTGCTACAACTACTACTGGCCGTACTACTACTACTCCTTCCCACGGCTATTACTGTTACTACTACAACTATTACGAGCAGTACTAGTGCAACCACTATTGCTACCACTTTGACTCGTAGTAGTAGTAGTCGTAGTAGTAGTAGTAGCAGTAATAATAGTAGCGGTAGCGGTAGTATAGTACTAGTACTACTGGTACTACTACTACTACTACTACTGCTGCTACTACTACTACTACTACCACTACAACTATTACCACCACCACCACCACCACTACTACTACTACTAGTACTAGTACTAGTACTAGTACTAGTACTAGTACTACTGCTGCGACTACTACTACGGCGGCTACTACTAATACCATTACTAACATTACTAATCTTACTTCTAATACAACCAGGGCTACTGCGGCTACTACTACGACTGTACTCGTACTCTTACTCTTACTACTACTACTACTACGACTACTACTACTAC
>CAUYUJ010015777.1:0-67500 GCA_963575745.1 Prorocentrum cordatum | reverse complement strand
TGGACAAGCGCGGTCGTCTGGTAATTGGGTTGATTGCGGCACTCATGGCGCAGTGTACGCAAATTTATGACATGTTTGAACACCGCCGTCAAAATATCGAGCGCGCAGCAGCGTTCGGAAACGCAGACATCGGCGTTCGGCATTTTACCCGCGGGGCCATTCTGGCGGGCAACTTCGCTGACGTCCGAAGCCGCTCCTCGGCGGTGGACAAACCTCCCTTTAGCAGCAAACCTCCCTTCCTTGAAAACGGCCTAGGACCGAAACCGACGGACCTGGACCCGCAAAAATGACGGCCGCTGCGCCCTCTCGCGAACCGAAAACGGCCAATTCGCTAATCGACGTGTCTGGGTAGGAGGTCTATCAACCTCCGAGCTCCCATGTCTTAAGGCGGACAACATGCACCACCAACCGAAGGCTATCTGGCAAGAAAGTGTGCGCAACACCGGAGCTTCTGACCCCCCCTCCTGTTGCTCTTGCCGCTCTCGCTGCGGGAACCGCCCTCGCTGCTGCCTTGCGGTGTTGGGCCCGCTGTCGTTTGGGAAAGCCTGCCCCTTCCGCCGACGTGCTCCGTGCTCGGTAGAGGTCGGATACGGTGCAGGGGTCGGGCACGGTACAGGGGCACGGGCACGGGGCGGGCAGGGCACGGGGCCGAGCCATGGCGCGGCACAGGCCCGGCGGGGGCAGGAACACAGGGAAGAGGAGGGGAGCGGGAGGAGGAGCAATAGCAGGCCGCGCCCGACGTGTGCCGACACGAGCCTCCCCTTCTCCTCCTGCTCCTGCTCCTGCCCCTCGTCGTCGTCCTCCTCCTCCTCCGCCTCCTCCTCCTCCTCCTCCTCCTCCACGGTGAGGAAGCCCTGGCCGAACCACGTCATCGAACTCTGCGGGCCCATCGGGGCCCTCGCGGCCGAAGTCGCGCCGTGTTGGATGTGTCTGCCTCCCCGCCGTATGCGGGGCAATCTGTCAATATTCTTCTTCGTTTCCCTCCTCTCCCTCCCCTTCCTCCTCCTTCTCCTTCTCCTTCTCTTCCTCCTCCTCCTCCTCCTCCTCCTCCTCCTCCTCCTCCTCCTCTTTCTCTTACTGCCATTTCCCCCTTAGGCCGTGTCCACGGCACCTGGCCAGAGGCTGTGCTCGCGGCCTCCGGCCAGCAGACCGCGCCTGCGAGGCTGGGGGCTCGGGAGGCTTGGGAGGCTTGCAAGGCTCGGGAGGCTTAGGATGCTCTGGTTGCAAGGCTCGGGAGGCTTGGGATGCTCGGGTTGCTTGGGCGGCCTGGGACACTTGGGGGTGGGGCCCTGGAGGCTTGGGAGGCTTGGGAAGCTTGGAAGGCGTGATGGGCGTGGGGTTTTTGGGAGACTTAGGGGTGCGTGAGGGGCTTTGGGGGCTTATGATACTTCACAAGCTTGGGAGGCAATGTGACCTCCCTCCGTTTCCTCTTGACTCTCCTCTCCCTTCCTTTCCTCCTCCCCCTCCAATATCAGTTCTCCTCCATATCTCCCTACCTTGCTCTTTATCCTCCTCCTCCTCCTCCTCCTCCTCCTCCTCCTCCCCCTCCCTCTCTCTCTCTGTCTCTCTGTCTTCCTTTGAAAAAACCCCTCCTCGTCGCAGGACTAGACGTGTTGTTAGGGCGGGCCTGACGGTCTGCTTTCAAAGTGTGGCTCTCGCATTCACGCAGCGCTCATTCGCCATAACATCTTCCAACATCTGCACAGGACATGAGGGTGGGTCGCTTCCAACCTGTGGTCCGTGCTCTTGCGGGCAGCTGCACGGATGGAGGGCGTCTCTTTCTCGAAATAGGGCTCTTGCAGATAACTTCGTCGCATGCGAAAACCAACAATGTGACATTGTGGAAGAGCTAAGCTGGCGGAGAGTGGCTCCACTTGAAAACAAGGCCCTTCGCTGTTTGATACTTCCATGGACGTACGGCCAGACATGTACATCGGTGAAAAGCTTCGCCGATCGAGGCCGGTCCTTTTCCGGGCCAGGGCTCCCGCGGGACATTTCCACGAACTTTAGAGTCTTACCTCTTTGACTTCTGCTGGCTCGAAGGACGCGCGGTGAGCCCGCTTCAGGATGTGGCCCGCGCCGAAAGCGAGGAGCCCACCAGGCGCTCGTCTCTCGAAGGGCGGCCCCTCGCCCGGGCCAGGAACCGCTGACGGGACTGATGGCGAGGGGGCGCAGGTCGGCCACTCGCAAGAGTGACCCTCGGCAAGGGTGACCTTTGCTGCGCGGAGCAGGGGGGGCGCAAAGTGGCCGAATCCAAGCGTGCAGGAAACCGATTTCGCACCGCGCTCAGCGATCGGAGGGGTCCCGATGAGCCCGCACCAAGGGTCACTCCGGCGAAGGGTCACTCTTACGTGCAGTCGAGTAGGGAGTTCTGCAGCATCGCTGACGCACCCTCGGTCTGCACCAGTTTTCCTCGTTTCGTTCGTTTCGCGTGGCGGACAAAGCTTCATGAAGCTACCCCTGATGCTGTATGCCTGCAGCGTGAGACGAGAGTTACCCAAAGACAGCGTGCAGCGAAAGCAAGGGTGATAGCGCATGCAACAACAAGCGCGCGTCCTCCTCCTCCTCCTCCGCCTCCTCCTCGTCCCCTCCGGTCCTCTTCCGTCGGCAGCTGGCGGGCGCCCCCCTGGCGCCCGCGGGCCGACACCCGGAGACGCCGGAATTCAGAGATCGCAGCGCTGGAAAGGGTCGCGTGGGCGGAGGATGCGCTCCAAGGATTTCGTGTGGAGTGCCGACCGTGCTCGCCGATTCGCAGACGGGAGGGAAAAAGGCTTGCGGCGCTGGAGAAGCTGCTCCAGGGATTCCTTGCTGGGCGCCGGCCATATTATCTTATCCGACGAGGAGCAGAGGGCGAAAAACCAGGCGACGACGAGAGAGGGGGCGCAGTGAACGCGGGGAGGGCCGCCGCCCCAAGGCCGAAGATGCCGCGAATTCCTCGCCGGGTGCGGCGGTGAGAACATGCGGGCAAAACGAAGTGTTCGGTGTCCCGACGAACTAAATAAGGCCGCGTCCAGTGTCGGACGCTCTCGTTTAGCTCGAAGAGGGAGGAGGTGCGGATGGGGGCGCGGAGTGACAACGAGGAAGACCATCACGGCCGCGCACCCCGCTGACGACTGGGGCCGCACAGAGAGGCGGAATTGTCAGCCGAGGTGCGCACTGACATCCGCCGCCCGGTCCACAGGCTTCTGGCACGTTCGACCCCCGCTGCTTTCCCGTGGCAGCCGCCAGGACGAGAGCCTTCTGGCGCAGTTGGCAGACTGCGGCGCCCCGGGCGTATGCTGAAGTGAGTAGTGCTCTCTGTTGGCTGAAGCGTGTCCGCCGCTGCTCGACCGCCGTCTGATCCTCTTGCAGCCGCTGGCTTATAACGCCTGGGCGCCTCCCGCCTCGATGGCGTTCCGTGTCGGCCATGCTCACTGGTTCGGCGAGAGGAAAAAACAGGAGGCGCAGGAGGAAAAGGAGAGGGAAACAGGAGGAGGGGGCGGAGGATAAGGAGCGCCACGGGAAAGAGGATGACCGCCAGGATTGGTTTTGACGCGCGGGACGCATCGATATGACATGGCCCTTCGATTTTTTACAATTCAGGAGCACCGTCGTTTGCTGTCGAATACGCGATGTGTTGCTGTTGGGATCGGAACTTCATTCGGCTGAGTTCTCCCCTCTTCTTCCTCTTCCTCGCATCATTAATAGTATTTATATTGTTATGTGTTTTTTCTTCCTCTTCCTCCTCTTCCCCTTCGTTCCCATTCTCATCCTCGTCTTCATCCATCACAACCTCTGCTCTCGGCGGCGCAGGTGTCTGGCGCAAAATGTCAGTTTTAGTTCGCGCGGGCGCGATATGCTGGGACAGCGCTCGCCAGCCCTGCGCAAAGACGCTCACCAATCCTGCGCGCATTTGATGACCATGTCCTTCACGTCGCTCCCTGTCTGCGGCATCTCATGGGGGCCTCCCATGCCATCTTGCAAGCTCTTGCGGCGAATCGACGCTAATCGACGCCAGTCCACGCTAAATCGACACTAGACGACGATGGCCGGCGCTAATCGACGCTTGGACGGCGCTATCTCATCGACTACCAGACGTTGGTGCACTCTAAAGGCGGAGTTGCCAAGGTATACAAGGTTCTCATGATTTGCTAACGACCCCCCGTGTGCGAGCGCCCCCCCGCAGCTGGCGCCAGGCTGCCCGAGTGGACGGCGGGGCCAGCGGTGCGTGTGTGTGTGTGTGTGTGTGTGTGTGCGTGTGCGCTGGGGGGAAGGGTGCCCTTGCTAATATGTCACACCGCGTTGGCCAGCAGGGGGGAACGCGATGCTCTGACGCGCTCTCTGGCGAGCCTGCCCCTGGCCCCCTGACGAAAGGCTGACCGCTCGCAGCGGGCGAACAACCTCTTGCGTCTTCGAACGACGCTGGGGCCACTCAGCGCTGTTGAGGGGGCGCGTGCTGGAGTGTAGCGTGCAGCAAAAATCTAAGCTTGAAGCTTTTCTATTCGGCGAGGCTGCCAAGAGGCATCTCAAACTGTATATATACATATATATACACGTATAGCTGCTCAATTACCCCAGTGCGACCCTACCTAGGAGTTGGAGCCCCTAGGAAAGCAGCATTAGTAGTAACGGTAAACGCCGTCCTCCTCCTTCTCCTCATCGTCGTAATTGCCTTTGCTTTTGCTTGTTTTTGCTTTTGCTTGGTTTTGCTTTTGCTTTGCCTTCGCACATACACACGCATGTTCTTTGCATTCGCTCACCGGGTGGGCTCTCTGATCGTACTTGTACATTGCTTTGCTTTTGCTTTTGCTTTGCTTTGCCTTGCTAGTGCTTTGCTTTGCTGTTGCTGCTGTTGATTTGCCTTTGCTTTGCTGCTATGCTATGCTATGCTATGCTATGCTATGCTGCACTATGCTATGCTATGTTATGCTATGCTGCGCTATGCTGCGCTATGCTATGCTACGCTAGGCTGCGCTATGTTGTGCTAGGCTATGGTATGCAATGCTATGCTGCTCTATAATATGCTATGCTATGCTGCGCTATGCTATGCTATGCTATGGTCCGCTATGCTATGCTATGCTAAGCTAAGTTAAGCTAGACTAAACTAAACTAAGTTAGGCTAAGCTACAACTAAACGAAGCTAAGATGAAACTACGCTAAGCTAAGATGAGATACGCAAAACTAAGGTAAGGGGGCGCAGCTGGGGGAACCGCGGGGCGGGGGCCGGGGGAACCGCCCGTGGCGAAGCCCACTGCCCGGCCCCTTTAAGCTAATAGAGTAAGAACCCTCTAGGCAGAGCCTAGGTAGGGAACAGTGCGCTTGCGAGCAACTCTTACATGACTGCAGTAAAAGACATGCCGCACCGCAGGCGATCGACTCCTATACACTTTCCCTCGCGGGTGGTGGCGCGGCCGATGGCGGGATGATGAGTGTGCCCTCTCCTCCTGGCGGCGTTCCTGCTTTCTCGGTCATGGCGGTCGAGTTCCTCGACTCGATGGGCTGGCAGAGGCGGGGGCGGATCCAGCGTTTGGGCCCCCCCGGCATTTCGCCCTCCCGGGCTCCGAAAGACGAGCGATGCACCGCTGGCGCGGGCGGAAGTTACTTTGACAAACAATGCAAAAGCGCGCAATCAGGCGGGGCAACGGAGCTGGCGCTTCGCTCTCCAAGCATCTTCAGAGCCTTGCTCGTGAGGAGCGGAGGGCGCGCCGGACGCGGACTGCGCGCGCACGGTGCGCGCGGGCGCGCGCGAGTGGGCGTGCCTGGGCTCGCCGGCCGCGCGCAGACGTCGAAGAGAAAGTGCCTGGGGCCATGTCTCTCCACGACGCGGGCTCACGCGCGATCGGCCCCCGCCGCGCTTTCCATGATCGGGTCTGGGAGTCGGGGGATGATCGGCGCGCGCTCCCACGCGTGGCGCAGGCCGTCGCATATCTGCGTCGCCCAATCGAGGGCTTTTCCGCGATGCCGATATTGGAAGACAACCCGCAACGGATCTGGGGCAAACTGCGCCGGGCGAGCGAAGTGCAACAGGCGCTTGCGAAGGGCGGGCGATCGGGCGACGGGCGTCTGAGCAGCTCGCGAACCAGAAGTCGCTATATTCGGCCTCTCCAAAGTTCGGATATCCCGCGGTCCTTTGCAGTCCACGCATGTGTGGGCCATTGCGCGCGAGTGTATTGCGCCGTGCAAAGCGCGATGTGGCCATTGAACAACGGCCTACCGTGGGTCAGCATAGCGTCTGTGAGGGCGAGTCGACAGCTCATGCAGAGTTCGCTCGCTCCAAGTACTTTGCGTGCTATGGGCGCGTGCGCGCTCGTGGTTTGTGAAATATCGTATTCGGAATCTAATTGCAGATGGCCGTCGGGTGTGGGCGCGCGTCCTACGTGGTTATATCCATCAACAACGTGCAATGCAAAGTCTGTATCTGAAACCTGAATCAACGCGCAGATCCACGCGCGAGCTTAGCGCGGTGCGTGCAACACTTTTTACCTCTGTGTACAACCATGCACTCTGGCTTTTTTTCTGGGCAGAGATCATCAACGTCATTGCAGTGGCTCCCATGACGGGGCGAATGGCTTGATTGAGACGGGCGGGGGTAGTGGAGAGCAGCGCCAGGCATTCGTCATCGACGAGGACGGCGTCGATCGCGCTTTCGCTCGTCGGCTGCTCTGCGCGCGCGTGCGGATCGGGGCCCCAGATGGCACTCTCGGATCTCGAGGTGCGCAAACCTAGACCGAACTTAGATATCTCGTTGCACCGCATGAACGATGTTCTGCTATGCGCGCCATTGCACATAACCGCGCCGAGCGCGCTTCCCTGGCGGCCACTAGTGAAGGTCTGCGCAAGCTCGGGGATATCAACGTCCTCTGACAAATCGAGCAATCAGTTCTCCAGTTTCGGGGTGTGTTTGCCGCTGCTGATGCGGAGCCGCGCGCGCGTGAATCTACACAAGGATCTTCCTTGCAACCTCGTCAGTCAAGCCGAGGGAATGGAGGTGGGGAAGGGGGTCTTGCAGCTGTGCGTCAGTCATGCCATGCGCGAGCTCTCTGACGACTCGATCGAGCGCTTAGCGAGATTGAGCAGCGACGCCATCGCATGCATCCTGAAGCTTAGCCATGTTGATTCGCGTGAGTGCTTGGTGCGATGCAGAATCCGTGCCGCGTTTCGCAGTGGTTCACCGCTGCGCGCTGGGTTGGTGCGAGTTATGCTTACTATATGGCACTGAGCGCAGCTAATAAAGAAAACCTTTCGCTGAATGGTCAATGTAAAAGGGTACTCGTAAGTTATCGGGGTCTTCAGTGCTCCCTCTCTCTATGTGCATATGTATGTATATATGCATGCGCAAATCTGTGTCGACGAGCCTGCCATCTGTCCACGAGGGGCCATCGCTCTTGTTCGACTATCTTGGCATGCAGTTTCAAAACATTCCCCGCGGGTGAATTGATCGACGCCTGCTCGAATCAATTCGCCTGGGGAGCCGCCATTCCCGACGCCGTGATTGTTTTCCAAGAGCATGAAGGCGATCCCGGCGGCAGTTGGTGAAATGTCAGGCTGGCCCGCGTGCTTGCAAGACTGAAAGCGAGGCGGCGGCATATCTGCAGACAAGGCATCGCGCGCCATAATCCTGCCGTTGAGGACGAAGGCGCAGTGGCCGTGCATGAGCGCATCGCGCTGACGGCGCGTGCAGGTGAGCTCGCCGTCAGGGCCTCGGAGCGCAGCAGCTGCTGGCGGCCCTCGCCCTGTCGGCGCGCGCCGTGCGGGAGCCGCCCTTCGCAAGCGCCCACTGCGCCTTCAGTGCCGTGTTGTCGATCCAGATCTGGCGGTCGGCTTTCGCCAGCTGCCTGGCGATGGTGCCATCTCCGCGCGCGGCTCGATGGAGGCGGGCGGGGATTCGCCGAGCTGCCGCCGGAGCGCCAGCGGCCTCGGAGCAAGCAGCGCCATCCTGCGCGGCCGCCGGCGCGCTCGCCGCCGCGCGCGGGTGCGAAGCTGGCCGGCAGCGCTGAGGCGAAGGCGCGCCGGGCTAACCGCAGCAGGGCCGCTCGCTCCAGAGCTAAGCCCTTGCGCCGTAGCCGCGCCAGCAGGGCCACCATCTGGACCGCTCCCCACGACGTAATGCAGATTCATGGTTTAAATGGCTTCTTCTGCGGTGGCCCAGACACTTTGCGAGCGTGGGAGTGCGTCGAATCATTGAGTTCCTCGTGGTGTTGATCCACTGGCCAATGAACCTGATATTTGTATTTCCATATTTTCGCCTGAAATTTCCTTAGCAAGAAATTGCTGCTTAACTTTGACTTGTCAGGCGAGATCGTCACTTTGCTCTTCTTCTCGAGTGCGGTGTCTGACTTCGCACATGCTTCAACAACAAGTGGGCGTTTCTCGATATATCCATGCAGCCTGAAATCCACTTTCTCATCAGCATGCGCATCCTCCACTAGGTATTGGTGCTCGCGCTTGACGCGCGCGTAGTCAATCCGGACTGTTGTCCGATATGAAAACGTCCAGGTCCACGTGAGGGGAACTGTGTGTTAGCTGCGAACATTTTCGAATTTGTACATTGATGCGACAGCTCCTGAACCGAGCGCCGTTACTAGTTTCTTTGTCATGGTATTGCGTGCCAAAGACTCCGCTCTCCACACTGCCGATTTGCGTTAGCACTAATCAGCAATATGACAACATACGTAGGACATTTGCGCTGCTACAAGTGCAGGTGCTTCTCGAGCTGCTCCCAGAATTCGTCCTTTGATCGCCTGCTGGGGAACTCGTGCGGAGCGCGCGCAGACAGACCGCGAGCCCAGCGGCCAACGCCAGCGCAATCCCAACAACGGTGGTGATCCTCGCCCGTGGCTGCGCGAAGACATCAGCTGACAACTGCGTAAAATTTGAAACGCCGACTTGGGACCCGCAGCGACAGTCAGGGCATGCGCCCGCGAACATCTCGAAGTAGCTACCCACGGCGGCGCGCTTGGTGGTGCTCCCTCCTCTTGTGTGCCCGCGATGCCATACCCAGCACCATTGGACATCATTCGCAAAAGTTCTGTCTTGCTCCTACGTGATGTGAGTGCGTTCCAAGTGTAACTCGCCTCATCCGGCCGTGACAGCGACGATCGCACGTTAGCAAAAACACGTCGAATCCTGGACGAGACCTGGCCCCGCTCGTCCTGCAAAGGGCACTCGCGCTCTGTGCCGGGCGGCGCGGTCACGATGGAACCGGCTGTCCCACGGCCCCCTCGTTTGTTGCCGTCGGCAAATGGCGGGTGTCGCGCTGCGACGCGTGCGCGCCCGCCGGGCCCTTGCCGACCATCAGGCACTCTACTCCTTGGCCGTGCTTTCATTGCTGGGCTCCTCGGGAGCGGCGCGGCGGGCGCGGGCCGTCTCGTCCATGGGGGCTGGCTCCGTCGTGCTGGCCATCTGTGCGATCTGGCCGATGCCCGTGGAGAGCTGCTTCACCAAGGCACCTGCCTCGGCGACGTGCTGAGCAGGGGCCACTCCGTCTGCTTGCATCGCCTTCAGGACCGTGTACGTTGCAGAGTTCATCATTTGATTGCAGTCGGTCCCGCTCGTCATCGGAATCTGTTGTTGGAGGCTGGCCAGCTCGGCCTGAAGTCGCTGCTGCTCGACCTCTGCCTCCGTCTTCGTTTTGTTCGCGCGGTCGATCACCTGCTGGCAGTCGGCCACTCTCTTCTGCGACCTTTTCGAGCGCAGCCTTGCGTGACTCGATCTGGGTGCTTGCCGCCGGCGTGTGATGGCGAGCTTCGCCGCCGTCAGGCGCTCCTGCAGCTGCTTGCGCTCGGTGTCGAAACCGTCGGCAGGGAACGCTGCCGACGCGGCCTCGATCAGCTTGATCTGGCTGTCGCAGGCCGCCTGCTGGTTCTGCTTCTGGGCAGCGGGCTCGGCCACAGACGGCGGCGGCCCCTGATCGCCAGTCGCCAGCGCGAGATTCTGCTGGAGACGATCGATCTTGCCTCTCGCCTCGTTTTGCTGGGCGTGGCCACTCGTCATGCCCTCGCTCATCTGGGTCTGGTGGCAGCCGACGTGGGAAGCTGACGGCTGTGATGTCGTACTCCACCCGCGCTTGAGGCCGCACTTGGAGCACTTCTTCTTCCGGCGCCACTCCGAGCAGAATGAGCGCCGCCACCGCTGGAGCTGCCAGCGGGAGGAGTCGCGCCATGGTGCGGTGGCGTTCCACGCGGCGTGGCTGCCGCGCTGCGCGGCCGCGCTCCACGAGGCGCGCCCGCCCTGCTGGCCCGCCATCCCGCCGAGGAGGACTGGGGGGGCGGGTCGGCGTGGGCTGGGAGAGCGGGCTGTCGGCAAACGGTTTGGCGCAATCAGTCAAGGCCCAGAAAGCTTGAGCCCAAATGGGCACTGGAAGCTTGAATCTGCTGGAAATCCGCCGAACCTGTCGGCGCGTGGAAGACGCTCCTCTATTTGACTCGACGTCGTGGTCGTCGTCGTAGTCTTCGTCGTCGTCATCCTTGTCATCGTCGTCGCCGTCGCCGTCGCGTTTGACCCCCTTATCCCCCTGGGCCCGTCGCCGCTCCCCCCCTTTACTCGGCCCTCCTCCTCAAGCGAGCCAGCCGAAGCGAAACCAAAGCGAAATTGAGCAACGTCGTCGTTGAGTCGAATGGTCGGCTCTTCCCTTTGATCCTTCCCCCCCCGGGGGGGAGAGGGGGGGTCCAGGGGGGGGGGGGGTCCCAGGTCAGAATGCCATTCTCCCCCGAGGGGGTTCCGAGGGCCCAAATCAGCCCCAAGACAGCCCGGGAGGCCCTTAAGGCGGTCCAAGAGGGCCCCCCGATCGCCGAACAATTGGTCCAAGACGCCAGAGATGGCTTCCTGACAGCCCAAGCGGCTGCCAAGACGCTCGAAGAAGCCTCCAAGAGAACGCCATGAGGGCCCCGCAGGGCAACGCGCCATGGTCTCCTTTATGTTTTTGGAGGATTCAGGCGTTGTCGTCCCGACGCCCCAGGACGGCCCAAAATGCTACCAAGATCGGCGCAAGCGGCCTCCAAGAGGTGTCCAAAACGGCCCCGAAACGTCCCAAGAGGGCCTCAGAACGGCCCTAGAAGCCTCCCAGACGGCCCAGAGGCACCCAAAACGGCTCCAAGAGGGTGCCCACACCGGAACCCGACCATCTCGAGCCCTCGGTCCCGAAAAGCTCCGGGGCAGCAGCTTGAGGGGGGGGCCCTTGCGGGTGAAGCGCGTGCTTGAGGCAGGACGCTCCCGCCGCGAGGGGTCACCTGATGCGGCTCGTCGCCACGTGGGGCGCTGCCGTCGCTGGCGGCGGCCGGTGCAGTGGGGGCCGCGGCCGATTCGGCCAGGCGCCAGCCTGCGGCAGGGCCATAGTGGACAAATGCTGCGGCCTCGGCCTGGGCGCGGGCGCTGGCCTCGTCGGCGACGCCGCTGGGGCCGTCTGCTGGCCGTGGGCCCGGGGGCGACGCCCCGCGGAGCGCGGCCTCCTTCCTGTGGGGCAGGGTCGGCGGTCGTCATCAGGGTGCTCGCTTAGGGCGCTCCGCGGGGGCGTCGCCCGCGGTGGGGTTGGGCCGCGTGCGGAGGGGCGCCGATAGGGCCCTGTCTGCGCGGCGCCGTGGCGTGCTGCTGGGCGTGGGGGCCGGCGCCGGGGGAGAGGGCGGTGTCCAGGTCCTGCAGGTCCAGGCCGTTCAGGATGGCTTCCCAAGGGTCGGCGGCGGCGGCGTCGGCCTTGACATGGGCGCCTGCCTCGTCGGCGACGTCGCTGGAGCCGTCGGTTGGCAGGAGGTCGTCGACGGCGATGTCCCCGGGGGCGCGGCCCCCTTCGCGTGGGAGGGGGTCGGCGGTCGTGGTCGTTATGCTCGCGCGGGGCTCTCTCTGGGAAGGGGCGGTGGCCGGGTCCGGGCCCGGGCCGGTCAGGGCGTCGTTCCAGAGAACGGCGTCTCGCGGGGCCGCGTCGGCTACCGTGGCCGCGGCGTCGCTCCTGACGGGGGCGGTGGGGGCGCGTGGGGGCTGAGGCGTGCGCAGGGGGCCTGAGTCAGCGCGCGTGGCCGAGCTGGGCTCGCCTGTGGCTGCTGCCGGTGGCGCGGCGACCGTCTTGGCTGCGTCGGCCGTCGCGGCCGCGGCGCCACTCGGCGCGGGGGCGGCGGGGGCGCGCGACAGCTGGGGCGCGCGCGGGGGGCTGGTAGCAGCGCGCGAGGCGGGGCTGAGGTCGCCCATGTCCGCTGCCGGCCGCGCGGCGCGCGGGGCTGAGCTGAGCTCCTTGCCGTCGGTGTCGGCGGCGTCCGGCGCGGCGCCCGGGGCCCGGGCGAGGGGCTATGGGCCGTGCGCGGGGGCGAGCTGAGCTCGCGCGGCGCGGCTGCCAGTTGCGCGTCGCCCGGGGGGTGGCGGATGAGGGGCCGGGGCTTGTGCTGTCCTGGGCGTCAGTGGCGGCGTCGGTCATTGCAGGCCGCGCGCTGCGTGGGGTGCGCGTGGTAGCGCAGGAGGCCGATCGGAGCTCGCCCCTGTCCGCTGCCGGTGGCGCGGCGCCCGGCGGTGCGCCGTCGGAAGGGCAAAAGGGCGCGCCTGCCGCGATGTCGGTGTCGGCAGCGTCAATCGTTACTGGGCCCGCGTCATGGGTGCTGGGGGCTGGATGCGGCCTGGCTGTGAATGGCCCGTCTCCCGGCGGAATGTCGGCGTCGAGGGTCGTGCTGGACTTGGTGCCGCTGGCGGCGACGTCGGTCAGCGTGGGCGGCGCGTTGTCTGTGGCGACGCCGGGGTCGGCGGCCGCGGCCGCCCGCCCGCCCTCGCGGGGGTGCGAGGGGCCGGCGAAGCGACGGAGGCGGTGGACGCGCGGTTGTGCGATTCGGCTCGGCGGAGGCCGCGCAGCAGCTGCGGCGAGGAGTCGCTGTGTCCGTAGGGTGGTCCACTCGACGCCCGCGCGAGGCGTCGGGGTGCTGGCTGCATCTACACCTGCGCGGAGCGCCGGGGCGTTGGCTGCCTGCGCCTGCGTGCGAGGCGCCGCGTCCACGTCGCCCCAAGGATCGTAGTCCTCCTTCTTGCGAGCGTCGTGCAGAGCCGACGCTGGGGTGGTGGTGGCCGCGCCTGGCAGCTGAGCTTGACCTCGAAGTATTGTCCACTGGGCTCGATCTTGCATTTACGGGCTCGGGCAAGTCTCCGAAGCATGCGCCGCTCGAGCTGATAAGCTCTTCCGAACGTAATATCAACCGATTCCATGCAAAGCCATCAGCCCCATGAAACAGACGGGCGGGCTCGGTGTCGTCGGTGTCGCACCGCCTCTGCAGGCGCTCTCAGCGGTCCAGGAAGAGAGGCAAGCAACACAGGCAGTCACTGAATCGCATATTGACCGCCTGTTTGACGCGGTGATCGAAGGGTGCGTCGGGGCCCCCTATCTCCGATATCATCGCGCCAATCAAGCGCATCTCCTTGTGACGGGGCATCTGGGCGAATCCTTGGAGAGCATCTAGGCCCGGAAACCGACTGGGGCCAACGCCCCGGGCATCGGTGGGCGCAGAGGCGGGGAATTTGAATCGGCACAGGGGGCGCGAATAACCAAGGGGCTGGCTGCTGTGGCGGGGGGTGAGATGCTCCATGTTTCGGCTCTCCAAAACAGGCCGAGCTTGCCCGCGTCGTGCGTTTTGTCTTGGGCTATCACCTGTCGCTTTTCTGCGGGCGATGCGAATGGCGGCCAATCGTCGGCCCGTTGGAGGTTTTTGAATCTTGGCTCGCCGCTCCACATGGTCCTGCGATCAGAAGGTGAACTCGGCAATGCTGGGTGGCGGGGTGGGGCATTCGGAGCTCCCCGAAAGACTGGGGCAACATCGAGATCTGCGCCCTCCGTGAGCAGAGCGGCCGAGAGAGCGCCGTGCATAGCGCGAGACGTCATCGCCTGAGAACAGGCGCGTGGATTTCAATGACCAGAAGCTTGCGGAGCATCTGCAGAAAATGCGAAGAGCGGCGGCTTGTCGGGCCACTCCCACCCTTCGTGCAGTAGATTCCCGATCGGCCCCGTCCGCTGTGTGAAATTGCGCCCCGTCCGAACACAAGAAAACAAAATTGCCCAGGGGCTCTGCCCCATTCGCATCCTCGTCCCATCGCCAGTGTCGCATGTGCCTTGCGCGCCACTTCTGGGGCGCACAAAACAGGTACCCGCCGCGATGAATATGCAAGCGCTGGGCCCCCCGCTGCCCCCGTGCAAATCGTGGTGACGATCGTCCAGGATCATGCGGGCCCCCCCCCATGCGCGACTTGAAAAACGGGAATAGATATCTGCGCTGGCCGCAAGGGGCTCTTGAACCATCTCCGAGCAGATCTGGTCGTTCTCTGCGGGGCCGTCGACCCTCGGCCTGGATCGAGCAATGTCGACGTGGCCGCCAGTCGGGGGGGGTGGCCGATGCCCTGCGCGACGCTCGCGACAGCCGCGCTCGCGACGCGGGCGCGCGCGACGAACGTAATGCCCCCCGAATGCTTGCGCATCTACTCTCGGCGGAAATCCTCGACGACGCTGCTGGGGCGTGCCCTCCCGAGGAAACCCGACGCGACGATGTTGGCAGCTGGGGGTTCCTGCCGAGCTAGCTTTCATTGCAGTGTTGTTCGAGAACTACAGCCCCAGCTTCTGCCGGCACCGCGCTCGCTGCGCCCCCTGCTGGCGCGACCGCATTGAGTGGTGGGCTGCCGTGCTGGCCGCCTGCGTCAACTCGTCGTCAAGTCGTGGCCCCTCGGGTGGTCTAGCCCGGAGATGGGGCTTCCTGGAGTGCCTGGTGGCGTGGGGCACCGCGGCGGCGAACGTGTGGATGACGTCGTTGGCCTTAGCGATGCTCTCGCCGGGGCGAGGTCGGACTTGCGGCGCTGCGCGAGCTGCTCCGCGGAAGCGGTGAGCTCCGACTCGCCTGTCAGGATGCTAGCTTGTGAGGTGGATGTGGTTCTGATCGAATTTTTGTTGATGCAGCATGTCGCCAGCAACCAAATGGGGGAGCGGTCGCGCGCGGCGTCTCCCGGTTGCAGAAGCTTTCGAATGTGCAGAAGCTCCAGTGTCGAGAGGTCGCGTCTGCGCATGGCGTGGTCGAGGGTCTTCCAACTGCAAGCGCAATGTGGACAATGTGCGCGCGCGGCTTCTGGCAGGCTGGGGGGGGGGGGGAGTCGAAGCCGCGTGGCAGACGTTGATCCCCGCCCGCGATGATATGGGCGATGGAGTTCCCCCGTCAGTCATGGCGGTCCGGCGATGGATGCGACCGTCGGGGGTGGCGTCTTTGAGCTCGGCAAACTCGTGGCCGAGTGTCGAGCAAGTAGCAGAATTGAGCGCAGATGTTCTGGATAATGGCCCCCGCCGCTCTCGCGCTGCTCGCGCGCCGAGAATTCGCGCCCAAAGATGGGGGAGTTAATCGTGGGGCGCCAGCGAAGGGGCCAAATGCATGATTCAACTCCCAGCCTCCGATGTATATCTCATCAACTTGATCGCCCCAATGGGGCGCGCCCTAGAGACTCGCGGTCGCATCGTGGCCGGAGACAGAAATTCATGCGAAACTATCGCGGGAAGGGCGCGCGTCGGAGCGTTGTTCGCAGGTCACCGCAGCTAGTCAATTATTTGCCGAACATCCTTGCGCCATTGAACTATTCAAAACGAACTGTGCGCCAGCTCTGGAGCCCACGTCGCACTTTCTCGGTCGCCCCTGGGCCTGTCCGTCTCCAGCGTTTCGGTGCGTGGCTAGCTATCCCCATCTAGGCCCGCCGCAGCCGGCCGCGCGGGGCAGGCCGACGCCGTTGCGAACGACGCCACTGCTTCCGACTGCGTGAAACATCGCTGTGTGCAACGCCCAAATCGCCAGAAAATGTCGAGCGGGCTCAGTGCGATGATCACAAACAGTTGAAATGCCCGCGTAAACCTAGAGCCTGGCTTTTTGGCATTCAGAGAAAGGGGGAACACTTGCCCTCTCTTTCGTGACATCGCAGCCCCCCAGCTGATGCATCTGCGGCCATCCACCAGGTGCCCCCCTTTTCCTTGAACGTATGTCAGCCGCGGCCCTGGGGCGTGAGCCACCTGGCCCCTGCTATTAGGCGCTCGTGGGGCACCTCGCTCCCGAAGTCCATCCTGGCCTCCGCGGCCGTCGGGGCCACGCTACCAGACTCGCTCTCGGGCGCGGCGACAAAGTCAGAACGCACCTGCGAAGCCCCCTAATTCGAGGTGACTATTCCCACTTATCTGGCTGCTGGTGCCGAGCGCAGGAGAAGCCTAGTCTCAAGACGGCAGCGTCGCGGGGGCGCCGGGCCCCCGCGCCGAAGGCGAGCTCGGGCGATAATTTCGGCAAGTGGCAAAATACTTGCCAAACGTCTCCAAATCATTGGAACATGCAAGACGTAATGTGCACCCGCGTTGAAGCCCTTGTCGCGCACCTTTTGGTCTAGGACTGAATCTGTCCACTTTCTCGGGCACCCCTGGTCCTGTCAGTCTCCAGCGTTTCGGCGTGTGGCTGGCTATCCTCATCAGGACCTGCTACAACCAGCCACGCAGGGCAAGCTGATGCTGTCACGAACGACGCTTGCGTTTCCGACTGCGTGAAACATCACTGTGGCGCAACCGCTGGGGCCGTCGGTGGAACACCCTATGGAACCGCGACGCGTGTGAGGGGTGCGCCAAAGTGAAGTAGCGGCGGACAAATGCGGACGCAACCGCTGGGGCCTCAGGTGGAGCTCCCTACGGGGCGACAGAACGTGTGAGGGGTGCGCCAAACTGGGGTGGTGGCTGCATGCGGGCGCAGAAGGGAGGGCGAGGAGCAGGAAGGAGGAAAGCCGCCAGGCGCCGCTGATTCAAAACGAGGCCCCAATTCAATACATAATGGTCGGGGTAAATAATGGAGGAACAACAAAAACACCCACATCAATCAAACACTACACTTTGCTACACCCAAACAGCCCAAGGACAAATCATCCAAAACAGAAAATGCACCACTTATCCCCCTCCCCACCCATGCCGCCACCACCAGATCTATTTTTACTTCCTGTTGCTGCTGCTGCTGTTGCTGTTGCTGTTGCTGTTGCTGCTGCTGCTGCTGCTGTTGTTGTTGTTGTTGTTGAACTCTTATTACTGAAGAGCAGTTATTGTTGATCCCCCTTCCAATGCACTTTGCATTTTTCAATTGAAGTGCCCCTCCCGGCGCTCGCACCCTTATCTTTTATCAAAGAAAATCATCCTCCTCAAACTGTGCCCCTGGCCCTCGGTTTACACCAACAACAACGGCTCCCGCTTGATACTTCATCGACATCTAGTCTGGTCCCCCGCTCTCGCTTGAGACTTCCTCGCAAGTTACGCAAGAATCGCGCTCCAGCTTGAGACTTCCTTGCAATTTACTCAGGCGCCGCGCTCTTGCCATTCAGGAATGGCGCGTTCGCTGGGGACTTCCTCAAATCTACTTAGGAATCGCTCTCTCGATGGGAACATCCTGGCTAATCACGCAGAACCCACGAAGAAATATCTACCTACCAACAGTGGTATGATCGAAGACGAGGAGGGCGGGTATCGAGGGTTCGGGAAATGCACGCTGAGTGACACTCGAGCAGATAAGAGCGAAAAGTCTTAAAATGAGTGTTGTTGTTGTTGTTGTTGTTGTTGTTGTTGTTGTTGTCGGTGTGTGTGTGTGTGTGTGTGTGTGTGTGTTTTTGTTTGTGTCAATAGTTTTGTTTGTTTTCTGGTCCTGGGTCTTTGGTTTCCCACCCGACAGGTAAGGTTGGGTATTATTCAAGAACAGACCTCTCGACCCGCTCACCCTGCATACCTCGACCGCCAAATCCCCAAGTACACCGGGAATCCCCGAGACTCCCGCTCCTCCAGGCCCGAACCGCGCACTCTGCATACCTCGGCCGCCAGATCCCCAAGTGCACCGAGAGCCCCGGAGATTCCCGCCCCTCCAGGCCCGAGCCGCCCACGCTGCATACTGCGGCCGCCAGGTCCCCAGGTCGACCGAGAGTCTCCGAAACTCCTGCCCGTGTAGTTATGACAGAACAGAACTAACAGCACATTTCATTCCATAGCGGAACATATCATAACAACTGAATATCACATGGCATAACGTAGCTTATCATACCTCATCATCACATAACATGACATCACGGAGTATCACAACGCATGCGATGACAGAGCGGAGCGTACAGACCATCGCATAACAAATAATATCATAGCATATCCTGGCATATCAAAAATGTCATAACAGATCGAGACATCACGCACCATACCACACCGTGACATACCATACACGAACATACCAGCGTATGCCACAATATATCATATCGTATTACAGCATGGCACTAAAAACCATACCATACCATACCATACCACAACACAGCATCGGGCAAACCATACTATAGTGAACCTCTGCACGACATAGCGGATCATACTAGAGTGTGGCATAACAGCTCCTACCATAGCATATCATAGCTGTTGTACTATTGCTACCACGACGTCAACGCATGTAACCGACAACCATAGTCTGTTACACATTGGAGTGTAATATCGTGGCACAGCATGACATAACGAACTAGCATAACACGACGTACTTGTTGAACTTCTGCTATCGCTACAGGAACGCATCTGATATATCAACAACGGCTATAGCATACTTGAAGATGTACACCATAACCTGACCAGGGCATTTTGTAACACAGTGGAGAAACTATAGCGCAACCAGCATGCCGCAACATATCATACCACCAGCGTGCAACAAAGCATACCAATCATCGCGTGACGGAACTGAACATAACACAGTTTAATGGACCATAAGAGAATGAACCATCACTGAAGAGGACCATCATACCATCACCGACACATGCGAAATGTAGTCGAATGCGACGTGCGCGCCAAGGACAGGCTGGCCACAGGAACAAAAATGAGCAGCAACGCCCGACTGGATCGTCCTCGTCCTCGGACGCCGAAATCAAGCCCAGGAGTGCAGTGCTGACAACATAAGGAGCACGAAGTGCTGGACAGTTGGGCCCAGACACTCCAAATTAGGTTCAATAGCTCTGGCAAAACGACGAACGCTAAACCCTGGACAATTGGCCCTGGGCGCTCCAAATTTGGCCCAACCTAACAGCAAGACGAACACGAACTGCTGGACAATGGGCCCTTGACGCTCAAAAGAAAACCTGGGAATTGATTTCTGGCAGCACACGCGAAACGGCAGACAACTGGCTCAGGACACCCGAGATCTTTCCCAGGAGTGGGCAACATGAAGACGCGACCAAACCGAGCGGTTGCACCTGGATGATCAGAATGAGGCCCAGGAGTGGATGGAGCCCTGGCAACACGATGTTGCAGCTGATTGTAAGGGCTGCGCCCGGATGATCAAAACCACTCCCAGGACGGAGGTTCTGGCAAGACGAAGAGCCAGGCGCACCCGAATGATCCGAATCAGGCCCGGGAAGAGGAGTTCTGGCAGCACTGAGGGTCCAGCTCCACCCGCCCCGCCAGCCTGATGACCGCAAGCTTACGCAAGCAGGGCGTAAGAGCCTCTAGGACAAACCTCCCCGAGGAACCACAGTGAGTTCCTCGAAAGGCAGAATTTGACTTCCGCCGGCGGAGCCGGCCCCGTTGTAACCTCCGCCGGCTTCCGCCGAGCAAGAGACCCAGACATGCGACGTCCTGTTTTCGATGCGGGCCCCGGGGGCGTCCCGATCCTTTCCCCAGGACGGGCTTTTCATCCTGAGTCGTTTTTTCATTGTCCCAGGGCCCGGCGAGGCACTCCAGAGGCCGAGCAGATCAACAAATTCCCCGTCGTGCTTTTTCTCGACGCCATCATGCCTGCAGACGTCAACCTCTCGATCCTTCAAGGAGCGAAGCCCTTTCTGGACTGTTCCGGCCGGGGGCGGCGGGGAGGTGCACGCCCCAGACGCTCTTTCACAGCGTTGGCCCCTGGCGGTCCTGACCACCTTACCGGGGGCCGATCTCTGTGTCTCTGTGACGGAGGCAGAGCCGAGACAACATCGGACCGATATACATCATAACTCTTCTCCGAACGCTCTGAGAGCGTGCCGGAACGTTCTGGAGCGATTGATCTTGGTTCCAGGCCTGCCTGGATCCCTCACCCCGAGCCGTTCTCTGACGGCCCCGGGCAGGACCCCTCGGAGGCGGCGAGAATGGGCACACACGCATCCCCCTCTCGCTTGGGGCAGTGCCACGGGGGGGCACCTCCAGGGGGGTCGCCACTGCCTCGAGGAAGCGCCCTCTCCATGAGAAAGCGTGACCCCATGGATATTCCAGCGCTAACCCCCCAAAAAATCGGCCCCACGCGTCCGGACGCCTCCTCGAGCTTCGATCCTGGAGCGACGACTTCCAGGAGGAGCTGGTGAATCCCAGAGAGGCCTCCTCCTCCTCCTCCTCCTCCTCATCGTCATCATCATCATCATCATCATCATCATCATCATCATCATCATCATCATCATCATCATCATCATCATCATCATCAGCATCATCAGCATCATCAGCATCATCAACACCATCAGCATCACCATCATCGTCATCAACCCTCGCGACCCCCAAACATTCCCGACCGCTTCCACAGGGATAGCATTCCGCACCGGATCCGTTTTTGATGGTTCTGGGGCCTGAAAACAAGCCCCAGATGCCGAAAATAGACGAAACATCGCCAGCGTTGAACAAAGCATATCCTCGGACGTCTGGGGATGGATAAACGCATCCCGTCTCGATCCCAACACGAGCGAGGGGAAGTCTTCACAACGTGGAACCCGAAAGGTCTCGACCGATTCCCTGGGATGGGTTTACATCCAGAAAACTTTCTTGACGGTCCCAAAGCCTGGCGATGTCTCCAGGAATTCGAAATCAGCAAAATCCTCCCGTCTTGATCTTCTCGCGACGCGAGGAGGTCTCGGTTCTGACTTCTGCGCGACGGGAGGTCGGCTACACGCAAGTGTAACCCTAAGCAAGAGTGACCCTGACCTTTGGTGCGCGGACGAAGTGGGCGCAAGGTGGCTAAATCCGAGCGCGCAAGACCTTACTGCCGCATCACGCTCCGCCACCTGGGGGGCCCCCGGCGTGCCCGCACCGCAGGCCACCCTGGCGGGAAGGCCACTCCTGCGCGTGGCCGAGACGGGATCCTGCAGACTTCCGGCGCGCTGACACGGGTCGGTGCAGCCCTGGCTCTGCAGGATCCGGAAAGCTCCGGCGCCCTGGCTGCCACGCCTCCTCCTCCTCCACCTCCTCCTTCGTCCTCTTTCTCCTCCTCCGCCTCCTCCCTCCTCCTCCTCCTCCTCCTCCTCCTCCTTTCCCTCCTCCTCCTCCTCCTCTTCCTCCTCCTCCTCTTCCTCCCCGAGGAGCTCTGGGACGCCGGGCGTCGGCGGCCTCTGGGGGCGCCGCGGTGCGCAGCGGCGGCAGCGCGCCCGCCGCCGTCTCCGCCGCGGCGCAGGGCCTCGGGCGGCGCGCGCGCAGAGGGGCGGACGAGCAGGAGGGGGAGGGGGAGAGAGGGGGGAGTAGGGGAGGAGGGGGCCTCGATCCTCCTCCTCCTCCTCCTCCTCCTCCTCCTCCTCCTCCTCCTCATACTCCTCCTCCTACTCGGGGGGGTGCTGCCCCGTGAGCTCGATCAGAGGCTATTGCCATTGCTCAATACTGATATCGTCGGTGGATGAGCTGTCTCTCTCGTTCTCCCCCCTGTCTCTGCACTTGCACGAGGCCTTTGTACTGTCTTCGCCTTTCTCTTTTCCCCCTTCACTATGGGCTTCGAACCTATCAGCCCTTAGGTTAGGGAGCGAACGAGCGAAGGGGATGGGGGAGGAGGGGGGAAGGAGGAGGACCCGGACCCCCTCGCGTCCTGAACGAAAAAGCAACGGCCTTTTTGTGGACGCTTTCAGCCATTCGGGTCCCTCACCAAGCTCCAAGGCCTTCAAGAAACGGCTCGGGATGAAAAGCCGGTCCCAGGAAGCGGTTCACACCTCTGCGGGCCACCTGTGACAAAAATCATGATCTCGGGGGTCTGGGGAGGACGACGTGGAGGAGGAGGAGGAGGATGAAGGGGAGGAGGGAAGGAAGGACAGCGAACTTAGGAAGGGGATGGAGAAGGGAGAGGAATAGAAGAGAGGGTCTCCAATTCCCGCCAATATGGTAATTACCCTTCCAGGCCACTCCGACGCTGATGCTGGGAAGGCTCGGGTGGATGAATGGGAAGAGCCTGTTACATTTCGTGGAACGCTATCATCGCGTTATCCACTTTGTCGCAATTGGATCTATTTCGAATGATAGCATCATTTGATCGGGACCGAGGGGAAGGACGAAAAGGAAGAGGAGGAGGAGGAGGAGGAGGAGGAGGAGGAGGAGGAGGAGGAGGAGGAGCAGGACCAGGGTAAACCCAAGGCGCATCAACGATGTTGCAATACTCCCTCCTCCCCAATTCCCTCCTCATAGGTCCCTACATCAAACATTTTCGCTGCGGGAAGTGACTCATTGACAGACAACTGTCTGAGAATTCTCGAGCGTGCCAACACCATTCCTGGGACTTCAGCATAATTTTTGCTCCCTGACAATCCTAAACCGTGCCAGAATACCATCCCTGGGGCTTCAATGCCGCAAATCAACGTGAATGTTACGTCTTGCCATTCCTACACCGTGCCAGAACACCATTCCTTGGACTGCGCTCTGTGGATCCTTCAACATGTTGCGAACTTTTGAAACGAATGCGTGCGGCGCTCAGGCGAAAACCCTCCATCATTAAACATGCTGCGAGCTTGCCAGAGTGTGCGCGGCGTTCAAGTGAGAGCCACATGTTAACAACGTCCCGCCTTCCATCCTTGAAATGGTTGCAAAGTTTCAGAACGAACGCGCGTCGCCCGAACAACCATCAAATTCAGAAAACCATCCGCCCTCCATCCTTGAGACTTTCGCAAACGTTGAGCACCACTGTGCGCGGCGCTCAACCAAGAACCACATTTTCAAACTGATCCGCCCCCATCCGTGAACCTGTTGGAATTTCCAAATTTGAAAATCATCATACATAGTCAAGAAGTTTCAAGTGAAGCGCACGGTGCGTCAGGGAAACGCTCTTTATCAGGAGAAAGGGATGGAGGAGGAGGAGGAGGAGAAGAAGGAGGAGGAGGAGATCAGGGGGAGGAGGAGGATGAGGAGGAGGAGGATGAGGAGGAGGAGGAGGACGAGGAGGAAGAGGAGGATTAGGATGATGATGATGAGGAGGAGGAGGAGGAGAACGAGGAGGATGAGAAGGTGGAGCGCACGTCGCTTCGGGGGGTGGGGGGGCGTGGTGCGTTAGAGATGAAAGGCCGCGCGCGCAGCGCGGCTGGTCTGCAGGTTGGTGGCAGCCCTCGCGACCTTCTGCGAGCCCAGATGGGGCCGAGGGTCATGGTAAATGTGACCTACGGTGGCATCTGAGGCGGCCGTCCTCCAATCCCTCGTAGTCAGACTCAACCCCCAGCCCAAGACGAATCCAAGGACACGCAGGGGGAAGGAGCGACTGTTGGACGCAGCCGAGCCTGCAGGAGGCCTGAGACAAACATTTGACCCGATTATTGGTAATCCTGCCCGCAGCCAAGTTTTTGACGTGAGGCCAGACTCGGGAAGGGGCCTTCCTACACAGCTAAGACCTAAGCCGTCGCCACCGCTCGTTTGTATCAGGAGGAGGCGGGAGAGGAGCCTCAGGGAACCAAGAGTGGAACCGACGAGCCATGAGCGAGGCCATGCCGTCGGGAATCGTCAGAGAGCGGAGGGAGATGGAGAAGAGCACCTGGAAACGAGGAGGGCGCTTCCGCTGGACCGCCCCGGCAGCACCCTCCTGGCAGCAGGACCGCCCTGGCAGCAGGGAAGGAGGAGGAGGAGGAGGAGGAGGAGGAGGAGGAGGAGGAGGAGGAGGAGGAGGAGGAGGAGGACCAGCAGCAGCAGCAGCAGCAGCAGCAGCAGCAGCAGCAGCAGCAGCAGCAGCAGCCCCCGCCCCGTCTTGCCCGACGGGCTGCCGCGCGTGGGCCTGGCCGCGCCCGGCTCCCGGCCGCCGCGCGGGTGCCGCGGTGCCCCACCCCGGGCGCGGCTTCGCGGCACGGGGGTCGGGCGCGCCGAGGGGGGCCCTCCAGGAAAGCTACGTGAGGGGCAGCGATAAGGGGATGGGCATAGGGGGGATGCATCGACCTGGAATCGGCGATACATCGCCGATAGATCGGCGATAGGCTCCCGATCGAGAATCCGCACCCTCCTGGGCGGGGTGGGGCTATCGGGTCCCTGTCGGCGATCAATGGGTGATTGGGGATCGATGCATCCCCCCCTATACCTATCCCCCCCATCGTTGCCCCTGATTACGGGCGGGGGATTTTTCTCAGCGTGTCGCTGCGGCGTCCCCGGCGACACGCTATGACCTGCGGGCGCATAGCGTCTCGCTCCGCTCCGCGCGGCGGGAGGCTCGGAAAGGCTTGGCGGCGCGCACAAGGGGGGGAGGAGAGGGGGGAGGGCTTCTTAGAAGGAGGCTGCTTCTTAGAAGGCGCCAGCCTTACATCTATAGATAAGGCCCTCGCCTTCTAAGAAGCAGGGGTGCTTCTAAGAAGCCCTCCCCCCTCCCCCCTCTGCGCGTGGCTGAAAGGCTCAGGACGTGGACGCTTGGGCATGGGAGAGTGGATAGCGTGTCGCGCCGAAGCGCAGTTGGGCCAGAACCGGCGGAGCGACACGCTGTTCCACAATTCCCGACCGTAGCGCATCGCGGGGCCGCAGATCGAAGACGCCTGCGGCGAACCACCGCCGCCCTATGCCTCTTGGAAGCGCCTATGTTGCCAAGCGTTGGGCAAACGTTTGGCCAAGATGCTGGACCGTGTGCTACCCCAGCCGTTGTGGAAACCCTTGGGGGAACACTTGGGGGAGAAGAGAGAGAGGAGGGGGGGATGCTGAGGGCGAGGAGGATACCTTTGGGGGCCTCCTGGGAGCTGGGGGCCTCCTGGGGGTCTCTGAGTGGCCCCTCGGGCGGCCCCTCTGGCCTCGTGGGGGCCCCTGTGGGC
The DNA here is from genome assembly GCA_963575745.1 of Prorocentrum cordatum. Lineage (NCBI taxonomy): Eukaryota > Dinophyceae > Prorocentrales > Prorocentraceae > Prorocentrum > Prorocentrum cordatum. The sequence continues at coordinate 42,582 of CAUYUJ010015777.1, read as the reverse complement.
CCCTTGGGAGCCTCTTCCTCCTCCTCCTCCTCCTCCCTCCTCCTCCCTCCTCCTCCCTCCTTCTCCCTCCTCTCGTGGGCCCTTTGGGGGCTGTCCTGGAGGGCTCTTTGGCCGTCTTTGGGGCCATCTTGGCCCGTCTTGCCTCGCCCTCCGAGCAAAAACGGTGATACCTCTGGGGGCGTCTTGGGGGCCTCTTGGACCATCTCGAGGCCATCTTGGGCCGTGGGCCGTCTTGGAGGCATCTTTGGCTCTCTTGGGACCCTTGGCTGTCTCAGAAGCGTCTTGGAGGCCATCTTGGGGCCATCTTGAGCGAGGAAACCATTGGGAGGTTGATGTTATGGTGCACTGTGTGGCCAGCGGGTTGGGACGGAGACCACTGGGAACATTTGGAAGGGTTCAGAACAATCAACAGTCCAGCACGCCAACCACCCCTGTGATAAACACAGGGGGCGGCGGATCGAAGACGCCTACGGCGAGTCACCGCCGCCCCCTGCCTTTGTGGAAGCGCCTATGTGGCCGAACGTGGAGGCCAGACCTGCCAAGCTATCGGACCATGTGTTCCCCGAACCGGTTTGGAAAGCCTTCGGGGAACACGTGGGCATCTTGAAGGTCATTTTGGCCGCCTGGAGGCCATCTTGGGCGTCTTGGACGCCTCTTGGGCCGTCTGGAGGCCCTCTTGGGGCCTTCTTGGGGGCCTCTTGGGCCGTCATGGGGCCATCTTGGGGCCTCTTGGGTGCTGTTCGGGCGATGTTGGGGACCTCTTGGGCCGTCTTGGGCCGTCGGAGAGCTGAAAAGAAGAACATGCCAAAATCCTTCAAAAACCTTAGGAAAATCAATGATTTTAACCTATTCGGGCCTTCCTGGAGGGCGTCTTGGAGGGCTCTTGGGCCGTCTTGGAGGCCTTTTGCGGGCCTTTTGGGCCGTCTTAGACCATCTTGAGGCCATCTTGGGCCGTCTTGGGTGCATCTTGGAGCCATCTTACCCGTCTTGGAGGCCATTTGGCCGTCTTGGAGGCATCTTGGAGGCCATCTTGGGCCATCTTGGCCGTCTTGGAGGCCATCTTGGGCGTCTTGGAGGCCTCTTGGGCCGTCTTGAGGCCCTCTTGGGGCCTTCTTGGGGGCCTCTTGGGCCGTCATGGGGCCATCTTGGAGGCCTCTTGGGTGCTGTTGGGGCGATGTTGGGGACCTCTTGGGCCGTCTGGGGCCGTCGGAGAGCTGAAAAGAAGAACATGCCAAAATCCTTCAAAAACCTTAAGGACAATCAATGATTTTAACATATTCGGGCCTTCCTGGAGGGCGTCTTGGAGGGCTCTTGGGCCGTCTTGGAGGCCTTTTGCCGGCCTTTTGGGCCGTCGTAGACCATCTTGAGGCCATCTTGGACCGTCTTGGGTGCATCTTGGAGCCATCTTACCCGTCTTGGAGGCCATCTTGGCCGTCTTGGAGGCATCTTGGAGGCCATCTTGGGCCATCTTGGCCGTCTTGGAGGCCATCTTGGGCGTCTTGGAGGCCTCTTGGGCCGTCTTGAGGCCCTCTTGGGGCCTTCTTGGGGGCCTCTTGGGCCGTCATGGGGCCATCTTGGAGGCCTCTTGGGTGCTGTTGGGGCGATGTTGGGGACCTCTTGGGCCGTCTTGGGCCGTCGGAGAGCTGAAAAGAAGAACATGCCAAAATCCTTGAAAAACCTAGGAAAATCAATGATTTTAACCTATTCGGGCCTTCCTGGAGGGCGTCTTGGAGGGCTCTTGGGCCGTCTTGGAGGCCTTTTGCGGGCCTTTTGGGCCGTCTTAGACCATCTTGAGGCCATCTTGGGCCGTCTTGGGTGCATCTTGGAGCCATCTTACCCGTCTTGGAGGCCATCTTGGCCGTCTTGGAAGCATCTTGGAGGCCATCTTGGGCCATCTTGGCCGTCTTGGAGGCCATCTTGGGCCAAGTTGGGGCAACAAAGGCATTGACATATGGATTTTCGGAAACTTGCGGGTGGCCGGCGGGACGGGCCGAAGCCCACTGGGGAGTTCTTTTAGAAAAAGAACCAAAACCAAAACCTGAAACATCCAGCACGCCGTGCACCCCTGTGGCAAGACCACAGGGGGCGGCGGATCGAAGACGCCTACGGCGAATCACCGCCGCCCCCTGCCTTTGTGGAAGCGCCTATGTGGCCGAACGTTGAGGCCAGACCTGCCAAGCCATCGGACCATGTGTTCCCCGAATCGGTTTGGAAAGCCTTCGGGGAACACGTGGGCGTCTTGATGGTCATCGTCGCCGTCTTGGAGGCCTCTTGGGCGATCTTTCGGCGATCTTTGGGGGCTCTTGGGCCGTCTCGGGCCGTCGGAAGGCCGAAAAAAGGGAAATGCCCAAATCCATCAAAAACCTTTGGAAAATCAGTGATTTTGGCATCTTTTGGCCTTCCTGGAGGCCCTCTTGGGGGCCTCTTGGGCCCTTTTGGGCCAGCTTCGAGCCAACTTCGGCCATCTTGGTGGGTTCCTGGCACGTCTGACGCCGTCGGGAGCCGTTTTGGGGGCCTTTCTGGGCCAACGGGGGACCCTCTTGGGGCGCTCCAGGGCCGTCTTGGAGGCCATCTTGGGCGTCTTGGAGGCCATCTTGGGCGTGTTGGAGGCCTCTTGGGCCGTCTTGGGGCCCTCTAGGGGCCATCTTGGAGGCCACTTGGGCCATCAGGGGGCTCTCTTGGGGGCCTCTTGGGCGATCTTGGGGGCTTCTTGGGCCGTCTTGAGCCGTCGGAGAGCCGAAAAGGCGCAAATGCCAAAATCCTTCAAAAACCAATGGAAAATCAATGATTTTGGCCTCTTCGGACTCTCCTGGAGGACCTCTTGGAGGCCTCTTGGGCCGTCTGGGAGGCCTCTGGGGGGCCTCTTGGGCCGTCTTGGGCCGTCTTGGACTCTCTTGGGCCGTTTTGGAGGCCGTCTTGGACCATCTCGGGCGGACTTGGAGGCCATCTTGGGCCATCTTCGCGATTTTTTGAGGATGTCCCGAGCGAAACGGCCGTTTTTTGGAGGATTTTTTTCCGGATTGAGGTCCTTTCGGCTTCCTCCCGGGACCCCGGCGGGACGGGCCGGAGCCCACTGGGGAGTTCTTTTGGAAAAAGAACCAAAACCAAAACCTGACAGCTCATCCAGCACGCCGTGCACCCCTGCAAGCAGGGGGCGGCGGATCGAAGACGCCTACGGCGAATCACCGCCGCCCCCTGCCTTTGTGGAAGCGCCTATGTGGCCGAACGTTGAGGCCAGACCTGCCAAGCCATCGGACCATGTGTTCCCCGAATCGGTTTGGAAAGCCTTCGGGGAACACGTGGCGTCTTGATGGTCATCGTCGCCGTCTTGGAGGCCTCTTGGGCGATCTTTCGGCGATCTTTGGGGGCTCTTGGGCCGTCTCGGGCCGTCGGAAGGCCGAAAAAAGGGAAATGCCCAAATCCATCAAAAACCTTTGGAAAATCAGTGATTTTGGCATCTTTTGGCCTTCCTGGAGGCCCTCTTGGGGGCCTCTTGGGCCCTTTTGGGCCAGCTTCGAGCCAACTTCGGCCATCTTGGTGGGTTCCTGGCACGTCTGACGCCGTCGGGAGCCGTTTTGGGGGCCTTTCTGGGCCAACGGGGGACCCTCTTGGGGCGCTCCAGGGCCGTCTTGGAGGCCATCTTGGGCGTCTTGGAGGCCATCTTGGGCGTGTTGGAGGCCTCTTGGGCCGTCTTGGGGCCCTCTAGGGGCCATCTTGGAGGCCACTTGGGCCATCAGGGGGCTCTCTTGGGGGCCTCTTGGGCGATCTTGGGGGCTTCTTGGGCCGTCTTGAGCCGTCGGAGAGCCGAAAAGGCGCAAATGCCAAAATCCTTCAAAAACCAAGGGAAAATCAATGATTTTGCCCTCTTCGGACTCTCCTGGAGGACCTCTTGGAGGCCTCTTGGGCCGTCTGGGAGGCCTCTGGGGGGCCTCTTGGGCCGTCTTGGGCCGTCTTGGACTCTCTTGGGCCGTTTTGGAGGCCATCTTGGACCATCTCGGGCGGACTTGGAGGCCATCTTGGGCCATCTTCGCGATTTTTTGAGGATGTCCCGAGCGAAACGGCCGTTTTTGGGCACGGTGGCGGGACGGGCCGGAGCCCACTGGGGAGTTCTTTTGGAAAAAGAACCAAAACCAAAACCTGAAACATCCAGCACGCCGTGCACCCCTGCAAGCAGGGGGCGGCGGATCTAGTGGCCTTCGGCCCCACCCGCCGCCGTGCCTGGGTCGTGGGCAGGAGGTCTCCCGGGAGGCCTCTCGAGGGCCTCTCGGAGCCTCTTGGGGGGCTGCCTGGAAGTCGATTGGAGCCTCGCGCGCGCCTCATGGGGGCCTGCTCGCAGTCTCGGGGAGGCTGGGGCATGTGCGCGGACGAGGAGGGGGCCAGGGGACGTGCGGAGGAGAAGGAGGCGGAGGAGGAGGAGGAGGAGGAGAAACAATAATAATAATAATAATAATACTAATAATAATACTAATGATAATAATAATAATAATGATAATATTAATAATAATACTAATAATGATAGTAATAATAATAATATTAATAATATTAATAATAATATCAACAATGCTAATAATATTAATAGTAATAATAGTGCAGATACTACTGATATTAATAATAAGAATCATAATCACAATAGCAATAATACTACTGACAATGCTACATTCGTAATGCAAAGGAACCTACCAATATTCATACTAATAAAGAACAATACGAATACTAAGAAGAAGACGAAGAAGAAGAGGAGGAGGGGGAGGGAGTTGGGAGGGAGGAAGTGCGGGAGGGAGGGGAGGAGGGATGCGGGGGAGGAGGAGGAGGAGGAGGAGGAGAAGGAGGAGGAGGGGGAGGAGGAGGAGGAGGGGGAGGAGGAGGAGGAGGGGGAGGAGGAGGAGGAGGAGGAGGAGGAGGAGGAGGAGGAGGAGGAGGAGGGGCCATGGGATCTGAGAGACTTCGTGGCCCAGGCCCCCTCCAGGTCCTCTCACCCCCTTGGCGCCTGGTGGCTTTCGGGTCACAGCTCGGGCCTCTGGCGGCCGTTTGGGACGAGTCGGGCACCCTAAAGCATCGTAAGGCGATAGGGTACCTGCAGAAACATGCCCCCCCCCCAGTCCTCGCCATGATCTCAACGCCCTCCGATCTGTTCTTTCAATCCGCGGCCCCAGAGCTCCCGCTCCCTCCCCCCCGGGAGTAGTTCTGCGCCGCGGACTCGTTCCTGATGCCCAGCAGCGGCCCCCATGAGGCCGACACGAATGAAACACTTTTTTGGTCTGCGGGTCGAGAGCGAGCCTCTTCCGGTTAAGAGCTAGGCGGGCCGCGCAAAGCACTAATTGGGGAGACAGGGCGCGGGCGGACGCGAATGCAACACGCAGCGACTGAAGACCGCCTTTTCGTCGGAGGTCCGGGCCTGTCCTCCCCGCCTCTCGGGCGCCCCCGACGGGGCGGCGGTCGCGCGACCCCCGCGAGAAGGCGCCGCCTGTGCGGCGGCCGCGGGGGTCCCACGCTCGGGCCGCGCGCCCTCGGGGGCGCGCGGGGCGGCGGGAGCAGGGAGCGGAGGGCTGGGACCTCCAGAGGGAGGGTGGGGACGCAGGTGAGGGAGGGAGAGAGGTGGAGGATGGGGACGCAGGGGAGAGAGGATGGGACGCAGGGAAGCAGGGGAGGGAGGATGGGGACGCAGGGGCGGCGGGAGGGAGGTGGAGGAGGAGGCAGGAGGAGTGGTCTCGACTCAGGGGACGCAAGGGAGGGAGGACAGGACAGGACAGGACATCCGCTGAAGGGGGTCAACGTCAACACCTGCGATGGTGCCGTGCGCGGCGCGCGACTGGCAAAATCCCCTGCGATTAGGTTGTCCAACAGCCCAGACCTCTCATTTGGGCCGGCAGGGGGCATACCCCGAAGCTTCAAGGAGCGAGGGAGGTGGAGGAGGGAGCAGGAGGAGTGGCCTCGGCTCAGGATGCAGGCCCGAGCATGGGGTCCAAGAAGTCCTTCCACTCCGCCGCCGACCATCCACTCCCGACCTGAGGCGCCTCGGTGCCGTTGACGAAGACCTCGCGGCACGGGTCCGTTCCTCCTCCTCCTCCTCCTCCTCTTCCTCCTCCTCCTCCTGCTCCTCCTCCTCTACCTACTCTTCCTCCTCCTCCTCATCATCATCCTCTGCCTTCCTCTTAGACCTGCCTGTTTCGAGGCAGGCCAATTCAGCATCCAACATCCTCTCCCTTCTTCTTCCTCGTCCAACTCCTCATTCCTCTCATCCTCCTCTTCCTTCTCCTTCTTCTCCCCCGTGCCCTCCTCTTTCTTACCCGCCTCCTCCTTCTTTTCGTCGTCGTCGTCCTCCTCCTTCTCCTCCTCCTGCTGTTCCTCTTCCTCTTCCACCTGTACCTCCCCCTGCCCCTCCTTCTTCTCCTTCTCCTCCTCCTCCAGCTCCTCCTCCTCGCGCTCTGGAACTCTCCGGAAACACCTTTCGACATTTCCGAACACCGTCAGATAGAACATTCGAAAACCACAACCACCGCCACCAACAACCGCCGACGGCGACGGCGGCGACGTGGACGGCTGCGGCCGTAGACGTCGGCTCCTGACCTCCTCCCCCCCTCTTGCCCTCCTGAGGGGCAACGATAAGGGGGACGGCTCGAGAGGGGAAGCCTCGAGCTTGAATCGGCGATACGTCGCCAATCGATGGGCTCCTGGCTACCTGACCCCTGTCGGCATTTTTTCAAACCCCAGCCTTGTGCAAGTCCCCCCGGGCTGGCGGGGGGGGGCGCCATCTCAGCGTCCCAGGGGCATCCAGCCAGCGCGTCTAGCCCCCCCAGGCTGGAGGGAGGCCGCCCGCCGGGCGAGTCTGGTCGCATATACTGCGAGTCTGGGCAGGCCGCCGCTTGAAGCCCCGATAGCAAAACAGCACGCTCCTGGGCGTGATGGGCTGCCCGGCCCCTGTCGGCGAGCAGTGGGCGATTAGGGGGTCGATGCGCTCCCCCTATGAGCGTGTCCTCCCCCCAAATCCCACCAGCCCTCTGGGCGACAGGTGTCGTCCCTCTTCCACAACCCCTTCTTTCCCTTGGGGGAGGGGCTTACCCCTCCCCCTGCCCCCTCCCCCTGGACCTGGACAGGGGGTTCCTCGAGGGGTTGGAGCGTCCAAGATGGCTCCAAGAGGGCCTTCGATGCTACAAGATGGCCTCCAAGACTGCTCAAGACAGCCGAAGATGCTTCAAGACAGCTTCTGACATGCCTCCAAGAGGCCCCACGAGAGCCACAAGACGGTTCCAGGTGCCCTTGAGGACCCCTCAGGACCTTTCCGAAAAGCCCAAATGCTTCAAACATCAATCAAGCATCGACGATTTTTGCCTTCTCGCCTTTTCGCTTCGGATGCGCTTGTGAGGATTCAAGATGGCTCCAAGATGGCCCAAGAAGGTTGCTTGGCCGTGCCTGGCATTGGCCGGTCGAGCTCGGCGCTGCTTAGCTTTGGTTGGTCGTGCTTGGCATCAGGTGCCCCACCCCCAAGGCCTCTCGGATCAGCCTTTCGGGCCTATCGGGGCAAGCAATGCCAAGCACGACCAACCAATACACAGCGATGCCAAGCACGGGCCACCAGTTGATCACCACTTGGGTGACTGGCCCACCAATGGAATTCCCTGGGGTGGCTGGCCCGCACACAGACATTCCTTGGAGTGGATGGGTTTACCAGCGTACCTCCCCTGGCCATAGGGGGGGCGGAAGGAGTCGAAGGAGCGGATGGTCCGAACTGGTCAGCCCCTGGAGTGGAGGGCCCACCAGTGGACTTTCTGGTGTGGAGAATTCTCTGGTGTGGAGATTTCATTAGTGGCCCCTTCTTGGTGTGGCATGTCCACCAGTGCCCTCGCACAACACTCGGTCTCCTTCCTACTGCGCTGCTGCACAGGCACTGTGGCGGGGTTTACCGCAGGCAGCTTGATGTGTATATTTATATGTATATATACACATATATAGATGTATATCGGTGTGTGTGTGTGTGTGTGTGTGTGTGTGTGTGTGTGCGTTCGGCTCTCCCCTTCGCAGCGCCCTGAACGCTACCCGATGGCCGAGGGGAACCCCGCCCAAGGGCCCATGGGGTCACGCCATCAGCTCTGAGGCGTATCGACGGCAAGCACGGCCAACCAATGCTAAGCGTAGCCAACCAATGCCAATCAATGCAAGCACGACCAAAACTTGCCAACCACTAGAACACGCTAAGCAGTGTCAGGCATGACCAAGCAATGCCCAGCGATGCGAAGCACGACCACTGACTGTTAAGAAATGGCAAGTCTGAGGCTTATGTATGTATGTATGTCTGTATGTCTGTCTGTCTGTCTGTCTGTCTGTATGTATGTATGTATGTAGGTATGCATGTATATTTATGTATATATATATGCACACGGCATGCATGTTCGCACATACACACATAGACTCTTCTCGGAGGTCTCCATTGCAGTACCCTGAACACGACCCGAAGGCCGAAGGAAAGGTGAGGGCTCTTTCAAAGGCCCATGGGGTCGCAGTCATCAGCCCTGGGGGTGTCCCAGCGGCAAGCAACGCCAACCACTTTCAATGCAAGCACAACCAATCGCTGCCAACCAACACAAAGCATGAACCATCAGCGCCAAGCAGTGCCATGCACGACCAAGCAATGCCAAACGCTGCCAAGCACGACTATTCGTCGCCAAACAATGTTATGCGCTACCAACCAATGCCACGCAATGGAACGTATGATCACTCAATGCGGAGCAAGACCGACCAACGTCAATCACGACCGATGCCAAGCACGATCAACCAATGCCAAGCACAATATATCAATGCCAGTCCGACGAGCGCGCCCAATCAATGCCACGCACGACCAAGCAGTGCCAAGCACGACCAACCAATACCAATCAATGCCAGGCACGGGCCACCAGTGGATCACCACTCGGGTGGCTGGCCCACCAGTGGATTTTTTTTTCCTGGGGGCCTGCTCCACGTACACAGACACACACACACACACACTCACCCTCTCACACACATACACACACACGCACACACGCACACACACCACCACCACCAGCACCAGCACCAGCACCAACACCAGCACCAGCACCAGCACCAGCACCAGCACCACACACTCGCGCACGCATACAAGCCCTGAGTGGAGGGTCTACAATTGGGCGTCCTTGGAGTGGACGGCTGCGGGCCTACCAGACAGTGGAGGGACCAGCAGTGGGCCACCCTTGGGGTAGACGGACACCGTCAGTGGACCACCCCTGGGTTGCTGGCTTACCAATGGAGTTCCCCTGGGGTGATTGGCCCACCAGCGGACTTCCCCCCACCCAGCAAAAAAAGCGTGCGCGGCGCTAAGGCGAGAATCATATTTTGGAGAGAATGTGCGCGGCGATACAGCGAGAGGCCGAAACTGGAAAAGTGTGGCTCCCAAGACCGCCACCCCAGAATCCCCCGCCCTCGAGAACTGCCCCCTTGCTGTAGTTATCGGTTCGACTTGCGACAGTTGCAGCAGTTGCAAGTTGGCTGTAATCTACTTGCAAGGCGCTCGTAAGTGGGTCAGAAGCCCGCCTGATTACTCTAAGTCTGAAGAAGTCGGGGAGCAACTGGGCGGACTTGCAACTGTTGAGAGTCACAACAATCACTGCAATGCTGAGACCGTCGGTGTCACGTGCACGCCCCTCACCCGGTGCATCTTGGTGTACCATTTGACCAGCTGCGTGATCTGGCACCCGGCGTTCCCGCCTCCGCTCGGGGGGCTCCAAGACAGGTCGCACGCCCTTCGAGAGATCGAGGAGCTTCGAGGACCGAGGATCCCCACATTTGGAGGATCTAGGAGGAGGAGGAGGACCAGTGTAAACCCAAGACGTATGAAAGATGTTGCAGTACACTCTCCATCCAAGTCCCCTCTTCATAGGTTCCTACGAGAATATGTTTTCCCTGTTGGAGGTGCCCCGTTGGAATACAACGATCAGATAATCCTCCATCGTGCCAATGCACCACTCCTCGGACTTCAATGCCGCGAATCAACTTTACCGTTGCGTCCTGGCGATCCTGCGATCCTGAATCGGGCCACAACACCACTTCTGGGACTTCAACTCCGCGAATCAACATAAGAAGTGCGCCCTGAAAATCGCAAACCGTGCCACAACACCGTTCCTCAGACGTCAACCATGAGGAGCCGTAGCCTGTTGCAAAGATTCAATACAAAGCTGCGCGGCGCTGAAGCAGTAATCACATGTTGAAAAAGAGCCGCCCTCCATCAGTGAAGCGCTTGCGAACTTTTGAAATGAATGCGCGCGGTGCTACTGCGAGAACCGCATTTTGAAAACGGCCCGCCCTCCATCCGTGAAGCTCTTCTGAACTTTGACGGCAAACGTGCGGGGCGCTGCGGCGACCACCGCATCTTGGAAGCCACCCGACCTCCATCCGTGAAACTCTCGCAGCATATGCAACCGCACGTCCGCGGCGCCGAGGCGAGAGCCACACCCTCCATCCGTGGAGCTCGTGCGACACTTGTGAGACGAACGTGCGCGGCGCTGGGGCGAGAACCGCCTTTTGAAACGGAGCCTCCCGACATCCACGGAGCTCTTTCAAATCTTCAAGACGAATGTGCGTGGCGCTAAGGCGACAACGACATTTTGAAAACGGTCCGACCTCCATCCACGAGGCTCGCACAACGACTTTCAAAACGAATGTGCGCAGCGCTGGGGCGAGAATTACATTTGGAAAACGACCCGCCCTCCGTCCGTGTCTGTTGCATACGTTGAGCTTCAAAATCATGAACCGTGGGGATCTCTCAAGCGCAAGGTACGGCCGGCCCTACCGACACGTCTCGGGGTGCGACAGGGAGGAATTGTTTAGAAGGAAAGGGGGTGGGGGGGAAGGTGAAGCAGGAGGAGGATCGAGGATCGAGCTGCGAGAAGCTTCGAGAATCTACGAGGAGCTTCGAGAATCGAGGAGCTTCGATGATCGAGGAGGTTCGAGGATATCAAACGTGGGCGCTTTTGGGCCTCCGTGGGCCTCCGGATTCCTCACCAACTGGAAAGGAACGGATCCTGAAGGGACACGGCCCTTGCATCCCGGAGCTCTTCCTTCGGGTCGGCTTTCCGTCCTGAGCCGTTTGTGACAGTCCGGGGCCCGTGGAGGGTCCAGGGAAACCAAAAAGCAAAGGAAAACCTCAGGACCCCTGTCCCCAGGCATCCGCCGATGTGACTTTCCCACTGCGCGGCCCCAGAATTTCCGCCCTCTTCTCTGGGGGCAGTTTCTTCTCCCTGCATCAACTTTTGACGGCGTTGGGTCTCGATACCAGGCCGTGGACGCCGAAATCCAGAAAAAACGCGCGGACTGAAACAACAAATATCGTCGGAGGTCTGTGCTCCTTCATCCAGCGACTCCCAAGGGTGCGGCTTGCAACGGGTGCGGTTTGCAACCCGCGCCCTAGGAGGCGCACCACGGTTTGTGGCAGGGCCCGAGAATCACAACCTACGAAACCTCACACCGCCTGTTGGCGGCCTGAGCCTAAAAGGCTACACGACGGAACACTTGTCACATCCAGGAGGGGGGGCATGCATATATATATATATATATATATATATATATATCTGTGTGTGTGTGTGTGTGTGTGTGTGTGTGTGTGTGTGTGTGTGTGTGTAATTTTTAAATTATAATCCGCGGCCCCAGCAAGGTCACAACACCTTCCCCGGAGGTAGTTTTTCGCCCCGATCCACTTTTGCTGGTCCTGGGGCTCGACAGCGGGCCCTGGAGGCCAGCACCAGGGAAAACACCCAGATTGAAAAAATCAGATCGTCGGAGATTTGGGATGGGTCTCATTATGTAGTCTCTTTCCTTCCTGCCCGTCCCCCCCATTCCTGAGTATGACAAGTGTTCTGTCGGCATGAGGTTGTATATATTGCGGTTCTCGGGCCCTCAGAGGCCTTCCAAATCGGATACGAGTAGGTGGGGTCCGAGGATCCCTTCGCATCGCCGATGCATCGGCAATGCATCGGCGACCCTGGCGGTGCATCGGCGCCCTGGGCGTGGAGAACATCGGGCTCCGCTTCGAGCCGCATCGCCGATGCATAGCTGATGCATCGGCGATGCGGCGCGATCCTCCGACCCCACCTACTCCGACCGCTGCCCCCGCCCCCTCCCGCCACACGGCACGCGTCCTACATCATGGCGCGAGGGCGCCCCGACGGGACCGCCCCCGAGGGGACATCACCACCCGCGACCCCATCTGGGAGGCGCAGACAAACCGTCGAGGACCCTCCCCACATGTGCGATGTCCTGATTTTTTCTCTGCGGGCTCCCCAGAGGCCCCGACCCCCTTCCCCAGGACCAGTTTTTTTTCCCCCCTGAGTCGTTTTTTGACGGTCCCACGGCCCTGTAGGGGCCCCCACAGGCTTGAAACTGAGAAAAACCTCTGCTTGTTTTTTTTCACGCCGTTGCATGTCTGGGCCCCTCTGCGACCCCCGCCGGGGGCCTCGGGCCCCTCCGGCGCCCCGAGCCTCGGCGCGCGGCGCGCTTCGGCAGAAGGAGCCGCCCGCATGCGGCAGCCCCCTGCCCCCGACCGTGCGGCCCTCCGAGGTGCGCACCCCCCTTGCGCGCGCGGCCCCCGAGGACGTGGTGAGCCCCCCCCCACGTGCGCGGACCCCGAAGGGCGGCCTCCGATATATTGGCCCCGAAGACGTGGCCCCCAATCAGACGAAGCCAGGACGAGGATCAATTCGGGTAGGGATACATCGAGAGTCTCTGAGATCCGCCAACTCTGGAGGATGCGTCCGGCGCCGCGGCCTTCTTGGAGCGTTCCAGAGTGTCGCCTCCCAGGGCCCAACACGTGAAAACCCTCGAGTTTCGGTACCTTCCTGGTGCTCGAAATATTCTTCTGGTGATCCAAGCTAAAGTAGGTTGGAACATCATAGCTCCATTCCTTTTCCCTATGAAGAACTCCCCCCTGTCTCACCCCGAGGCTGGTCGAAAGAGCGGGCTGGGCGTTTTGCCTGAGACTTTCTTATTACTTATGAGCCTGAAGCGTAAATGCTGCCAACCGTTTCACGGATGGAGGGCGGGTCGTTCCAAAATGTGGCTCTCGCCTTAGCGCCGCGCACATTCGTTTGAACAATTGCAAGGATTTCGCGGATTGACGGCGGGCCGTCTTCAATATGCGTCTCTCGCCTTAGCACCGCGCACATTCGTCTCAAACATTTTAAAGCTTCATTGATGCTCATGGCTAACGTACCAGAAATGCGATTCAGGGTTGTCAGGGCGCAGCAGTTACGCTGCTTCGCGGTGTTGAAGTCCCAGCAATGGTGTTGTGGCACGATTCAGGGTCGTCAAGACGCAACAGAACGGTTGAGTCGTGGCGTAGAAGTCCTGAGAACAGTGTTTTGGCACGCTGAAGGATTTTCACACGTTGTCCCCCAACGGGGCAATTCCCCCCGTGAAGATCAATCCTTGTAGGGGTCTACTAAGGGGGAGCTTGGAGGCAGGGTGTAATCCAACATCGTTGATGGGTCTTGGGTTTGCACTTGTCCTCCTCCTCCCCCCTTCCTCCTCCTCCTCCTCCTCGTCCTCCCCCGAGGGATGGGCCCCCTCTCCCTTCCAAGGTGCCCTTGAGGAACCAGGGCGGCTCCGCCGGCGGAGGCGGGCAGGCGCCCCGCTGATGGCAAGTGCCTGGCAGAAGGGGGCCCCCGGAGCTCTCGACCGCGGGCACGCGGCGCGGGTTCGGAGGCTCGGGCGGAGGAGGGCGGGGGGCTCGCCGTCCTCCGAGAGGGGGCCTGCTCGGACCCCCCACGACGACGGCGCTCTCGGCACCGAAGGCCGGGAGACGCCGGCCGTGGTGCTCTCAATCCGGCGGGGCGCCACGCGGCTGGAGAGCCAGAGGGTCGGAGGGCCGACCCCCTCTGGGGCCGCGGGCCCGTCTCGAGGCGGACCTCGAGGCAGATCCACGAGGCGCGCTCTGGCCAAGACCGCAAGGCGGATCCAACCGTGGCGCACGGGGCCTCGGGCGGCACCTGGACGCTGAAATTACCCCAACGAAACACCCAAATAGCAGCAAAAGTGAAGCGGCGGGTCGAGGAATAGGAGATCAACTATGTGGGGACAGAAAATGACCGCGCGGTTCTCGCGCGGCTCTGTGCATCATTCTATACTTGTTACAAGGGGTCGTGGCCGTCCGGGCCACAAATTTAGCCAGCATTAAGGCGAGAGCGCGGTTCCTCCATCAATTGTGAGGGAGAAAGGAGACAGCGTGGAGCCCCAATAGTGTGCTTCTAGCAATGTATGGTGTGCAGTCGATGTGGAACCACAAATTTCTGTTCGCAGTGGGTTGTCAACTCCACTGCTTGCGCAGGCATCCCATCCGTCCACAACGCAACTTGGTTTGCAAACCCATGCGGCGAGGATTGCGATGAGTGCATGTGCCCCGCATGGTATTCTTTGACAGGGACCATGCCCCTGGCAAGCGCGCGAGAGACGGAATACATTCGACATGCGCGCGCGAAGGCCTCCGTGGACAGAATAGTTGAACAAGTATGGGGTTTCCTGATGAATCCGCAAGATCGCGTGGGATGACAGTTTGAACGCTTTTATTGAACAAGCCATTGGGTTTCGGGTGTTCTTTTATGCTGCCATCGCTACTAACATAATAAAGGTATTGGAAGGATTTTGTCTTACGTGCGTGCATGTGGCCCGCATGGTGTTATTTGATGGGTGTTCAAGCCACAAGATCATCTTAGATCAACGCAGGTGCACCGCATGGTATTAGTTGGCAAAGATGAGGGGGGGCAATACCGGTCTGGCTGGTATGAGTTCACATGGCAAATAAACAAGGAAGTCTAATCGTATGTACATTGCAATGCTCCAAGGGGGGTGATAAGACCGGGGGGTGATTAGGGTAGGATCTCATGTATTTTAAGAGAGGAGAATATATGCGGTGCAGTCTACGTTGTGCAATTTAGGCGGCGACGGCGAGCACATAGCCGCCAGACCGACATCCAGGCCCAGAAGACGGGTGTTGACGAGGCGGCGACGGGGTGGCGACGGCGAGCACATATCTGCAAGACCGACAGCCAGGCCCAGACGACGGGCGTCGACGGGGCGGCGACGGCGAGCACATAGCCGCCAGACCGCCACACAGGCCCATTCCTTTAGAAGAGAAATAAAACCCCTAAGTGCAAGCACTGCTTGGGGAAAGACCCTCGAGCGAAACCCTATTGGGGAAAATCTGGGCCCTCGGTACTCGGCGCTGGAAGGTATAGGGGAGGTCAGCGCAGGCATGCCCTGAGCTCCCGCCTCCGCTTTTGAGTGCGAGTTGCGCCCCCAGGTCGCTCTTCGGGATGCCCGTGGCCTCTGCGGCGATCGTGCACAGCTCGTCGTGGAGGGTGTTCGCGGACTTCGATCTGACCTAGGCGGAGGGGCGATACAGGCCAGCAAAAGGGAAGGGTGGACAAGGGAAGACAGACGATCCGAAGAGATAAGACGAAAATAAACCAATTGAGACAATTAAGTCCGCTGCCTGTCGAGAGGGCTATCCCGACATCGGACTGGGAGACCCACCACGGCGAACTAATAATAAGCGCCAACCAGCATTACCGCTCAAGCGGAGGTCCCCCTGATCCGGGCTAAAGAAAAGCCGGGTCAACCTGACCTAGGAGGCGGAGGTTGAAATTTGATTGGATTCCTCCTCAAGGAAGCTGCTCCGCACGCGTGCTAAGGTGCTAAGGACGTGCCCCCGAAACAACACTTTCAAGAGTGCTCGGCTCGGCGACGGACCGGGCAGATGGCCGTCTAGATCTGCGAGAGAGCGTGATCCACCGCCGCTTTCCTGTGGAAAATTGCCAACCTTTCCCTCCGGAGCCCGGGGGTCGCTCCCCCCCCCTCCGAAAATCCCCCTCCCCCCCCGTGCTGGACCCCCCCCCCTCCCCCTCTCCCGGCAAAACCACCCCCCCCACCTAACCCCCCCCCCCCCTCCCCCTCGAAAACCAGGGGGGGTCACTACCGGTTGTAACCCTTTCCCCCTTCCCCCCCTCCAGATCTGGAAAACCGGACCGGTTCGAACCCCCCCCCCCGTCGAAAACCGGAGGGGGGTCACTACCGGTTCGACCCCCCCCCCAGCGCACCGCCAGCAAACAAACTCCCGGTCCCTACCACCGTCCGCATCACATCCCCCACTGTTGTTCCCAGCGCCACTGTCCTCACCGCTACTGTCCCCACTGGTTCCACCACCGTCCCTACTGTCCCCACCAGTGCCCCCACCACTGTCGCACTGTCCCCACTGTCCCCGCCACTGTTCCCACCACGGTTCCACTCTCCCCACTGTCTCCACGGCCCCAACCACTGCCCGACTATCCCCACTGTCCCCACTGTCCCACTGATTCCTCCGCTGTCCCACTGAGCTGTCCCACTGTTCCCACCACTGTCCCCACTGTCCCCACCACTGTCCCCGCTGTACCTCTGTCCCATTGTCCCACCGCCGTCCTCGCCACCGCCTTCACCACTGTCCCCACCACCATTGTACCCTCCACTGTCCCACTGTTTCCACCTCATTCCCACTGTCCCCACACCACTGTCCCCACCACCACCGTCCCCACCACTGTCCACTGTCCCCCCTGTTCCCGCCATTGTCCCCACCACTACCGTCTTCACCACTGTCCCACTGTCCCCACCACTGTCCCGCTGTCCCCTCACCACTGTCCCCACCAACGCCGTCCCCACCACTGTCCGCACCCCCACTCGGTTTTCGAGGGGGGGCGGGGGGGGTATCGAACCGGTAGTGACCCCCCCCTGTTTTCGCGGGGGGGGGGGGTTCGAACCGGTAGTGACCCCCCCCCCTTTTCATGATGAGCTGGGGGGTTGGGGGAGGGGAGGGGTTCGAACCGGCAGTGACCCCCCCCGGTTTTCCGGAGGGGGGGGGGGGGAGGAGGGGTTCGAACCGGTAGTGGCCCCCCCCTGGTTTTCCGCCAGCAGCGGTAGAACACGCTCTTTCAGATCTGCCGATCCTGTCAGGGTGCCTCGGGGGGAGTCCTGGGAGGTGCTCATCCATTGGAAGCAAGCCCCTCTCTTCGATCTCTTCCCCGCCAGGGAGCGGGAGGGGTCCTGGGGGGAGGCGGGGTGGCCGTGTCCCAAGGGAGGTCCACCTCCCCTAGCCCCCCCTTCCTTGGAGCCTGGAATGACTCGGGCGATCTTTGGGCCCATTTGTCCATCTTTTGGCCACCTGGGCCCGCTGGAAGCATCTCGGGACCAATCTCGGCCAACCTCGGTACAGTTTGGGAGCCTTGCGAGCCGTCATGGAGGCCCTTGGAGCCGGCCACAAACAACCAAGTCGGGTGATTCCTTTTCGTTTTTGTGTGATTCTGCCATTCTCGCCGCATCGGTCGCAGCAGCGTCCAACACGGCTCCTCCTCCTCCTCCACCTCCTCCTCCTCCTCCTCCTCCTCCTCCACCTCCTCCTCCTCCTCCTCCACCTCCTCCACCTCCTCCTCCTCCACCTCCTCCACCTCCTCCACCTCCTCCTCCTCCACCTCCTCCTCCTCCTCCTCCTCCTAGGCGCGTACCCAGGGCGCCCAGAGTCCTCACTGTCGATCGCCTCTTCGCTGGAGGCGTATAAACGCCATCCTCACCTGTGAGAGGACGGGGCCCACTTGCGAGTCTGAAAGATGCGGGGCGAATGGCGCGATAAAAGTATAGAGGAGATGGGCGACAGCAGAGAAGTGGAGGGCGTCCGAGGAAGACGGGGTGGGATAAAGACCGAGCCGAGAGATCGGGCACTCAGGAAGAGGGCGCCGTAACACTCTGGCACAATATGAGACAAAGACAGGGCAAGTGAGATAGTGTGGGATCGCATCCTTCGCTCTAGGATTACATTTGACCACGCAATAGCAGTCGCTCTTTTGAAATCTGGACTCTGTGGTCCAGGAGCCTGACCGTGTTTTAATTCGCGCAGAGGCAAGGGCGGGCTGAAGCGAGCGACACAAATTCTGGATGGTGGGCCAATCGATGGCGATGATGCGACTGCGGTGGCCTGGGAACCACTTCGTGAGGCGAGCTGTAAATGTCTCATGAAGCGTGTCTGGGAACAACGAAGCAGAGAGAGAGCTCGTGATCAAGCGCTGGATCTTAGGAGGACAGGAGCGAGGAGCAGCAGCAGGAGGCTCGGCAAGGAGCGGGGTGACGAGGTCAATAGCGTCTTTGCCAGCGCTTGCAACACGACGGCAGCTCGGGAAGCCTTGGGCGGCTTCGGCCAGCTGCTCAACAAAACTGATATTTTGCCAGAACCTTGGACTCGGGCCATCCTGCAGCACGTGTCTGAGAGGTCTGTGCTCGATGGCCTTTTGCTGGAGCGCCTCGCGCCAAATTTCCCAGCCGCGAAACGTGACCAAGACAGCTCTCATGAGGGCGGCTCTGGAGATAGCCTCGGCGCTTGGGAACTTGGGCCCTCCCCAGGCCGAAAGATAAAAAGAAGTCGGTTCTACTCATCGCACAATGAGGTGTCTTGTGCAGACTGGCAAGCTGGGCGTGCTCTTTACGGGTGACAGAGGAGGGGGGGGGGGGGGGGGGAAACTGACCGACGTGCGACAGCACGGGGAGAGCGCGTCTGGAGTAAAGAGCGGCGCACACAGCTGTCGGGGCAGAGGCGGCCGCGATCGCGGCCGCGCGGGCAGCGTGCTTCGCGCGTGGGGCGACCCGCGAGTCGAGCACCGCTGCTGGTCCCATACGCAGCCCTAGGTAGAGCAAAGACGGGGCGATTACGAAATCGCTCCATTCGGGGATATGTGTTTGGATCCAGCTTCTGTATCTGTCGGCTAACTCATCGGAAAACGGGCCAGCCAGCGGGGCCACAAAACACTTTTTGTGTTTAAGGAACAGAGCGGCCAGGCGCTCTGCGGCCTTGAACATTCGGTGCACAACTTTCATGAACTGAAGCTGACAAACCACGCTGCCTATGTCGTCGGCGCACGCTCGGGCGACCCCGCGTCGGTTCGCTTCGAGCGCATTCGAGGGGAAGGCAAGGAAGGGGTGAGATGCGATCGCATATAAGGTGCCAGAGGCGGGGCACCCTTGGACGATCCCAGACATTATATAGAACAGGTGCATAGTGACGGGGCCAGCCGTTCCAACGCATTCGACGTTAGTGTAGATCAAACGGAGGAAGTGAAGCAGAGGGGGAGGCAGGTCAAGACGAGAGAGGACGAGACAAATCCACTGATGGGCCAGGGATGGGAAAGCTTGGCCAACATCAAAACTGAGAAGGGCGGGGAGATAGGAAGGGGCACGCTCAGGCATGGAAGCGATGCGAGCTTGGACGTCCAGTTCTAGAATGTTCATCCCCCAATTCCGAGAGCGCACAAATCCCCTCTGCGACTGGTCGATGAAGCTCGGCAAGGCACTAGATAGATCCCACGTGCAGGCTGCTGTCATCAGCTTGCAGTCGCAGCTTTTCAGGCCCAGCGGTCTCGTCTGGGAAACCGATCGGTCGATAGCAACGTCGTCGCCTTCCTCAGAGCCTTTCGGAAGAAATACCCCTCGAACTTTGTTGAAGGAATAGAGCATCGTGTTGCCCTGGAGACACCGCCACGTTGCCTTCGTGAGAAGCTCACGGCCACGCGGGTGCATGGCCCAAGCGAAGTACGGGATGCCGTCGGGTCCGGGCTCGCTCGTCTTGGCGTGCCGGAGGATCCGATCGAATGTTGCCTTCGAAGGCGGCCGTAGGTCTCGCAGAGCAGCCTGCGGTGCAAAGCGGTCGAGATAGATGCCAGCAGCCTCGGTGTCGATCTGTTTCGAAGCGAATACCTGTCCCCAGCCTTGCCCCAGAGCGAGAAGTTTCCCCTCAGGGTCCGTGATCCTGGAACCGTTAACCTTTATCCCCTGGATGGTGAGCTTGCGGTCGAAAGGGGCTCCAGAGTTTAGCGCGGCGAGCGATGGCCCGAAGACGACGGCGATGTTTGGCTAGAATTTTGTCTGGAGTATCTGGCTGCGTGCACTGGCGTACCTCTGCCGCGGCTCGATCAGCAGCTGCCTGCTGCGCAGCATTCGTGGCCTCGAAAAACTCTTGCGGCGACAACAAATAGACAGAGGTCTGTTGCACATCCACTTTCAAGTACTTGCGCCCCATCCAGTGAGTTCTTTGCAGTCTGTCAGCTAGGCGGACATCTTGATGCCAAAGAGCCCGAGATATCGTTTTGAGGATGATAAGCCCCGCAAGAGGAGAGTGAGGGTGGTTAGCGATAAGGCTATCCCGAGCGTGTTGTGCAGCAGACCGCATAAGCTTCCTGTGAAACTCGATCAGCAGAGGTGGCGACAGCTCCGACACATCTGCTACCTCCATCGCTTTCTTCAGGTACTCCTGGAACTCAGGCATCCTGAGGAGGTCCCTGGGAATCGGTCTGGCGTCTGGGTCCGTTTTCTGCCTCGGAGAAATCGTAACAAATGCCCCCACGTGATCTGAAACCCGCTTTGCACTCAAAATTTCAGGCATACCGTGAAGTTCAGCAGAAGCGTTCAGTTGCGTCAGCGACCAGCCTGGCGATGACACGAACACTCTATCGATGGCGCTCAGCGGGTTCATCTGCTTATTGAAATGCGTTTCCCCCTCCACCTCCACCTCCGTGAACCAAGAGAAGAGACGACCCCAGAACTGATCTCGCCGATGCTGCCGCTCAGCAAGAGGCTGCCCGTGCAAATCGGGCGTGGTTCCTAAAGACCGAGGCGGGCGATCCGCGACGTTGAAATCACCTGCGAGCGCTACCATGCATAGGAGTGGGTTCTGCTGGGCCCTCTGCAGGTCTAGTTTGAGCTGATCTTCGAGCTGTAGTCGGTATATCTGCGATATATCGTGATTATGGATGTTGTAGTGGGATATCCAAGCCCCGGAAGAGAACTCGATAGTCGCCCTGAGGATTCTGCCAGGAACGATCTGAAGCGGTTCGATGACAGGAGGGCCCCTCGGGTGGGTCAGGGAGAAGTCGGGGGCGAAGGTGGTCGCACCCCCTGTGCGAACATTCACGTCGCCGACGAAGAACGAGGAGAACGCCAGGAAAGGACGGTGGATATGATATAGAAAATCATGCACTGCAATCTCGGATCCATGAGTCTCCTGTACTGTGCCACCAGCGCCCCACGCGATAGCAGAGACTTCAAATAAGACGACTTCTTGGATCGGATCGCAGGAGAGTGGAAGAAGAGAGCTCTGGCATTCCAAGTGGCGAGCGTCAGCGGAGCCGCTGACGAAGCACTCCCTTGCCACGACGCGTAGAACTTGCTAGGGACACCCTGTATGTTCTCGTCCTCTCTGGCGCCGACTCCGACCAGAGCGTCACGAATAGCTTGTTCGTTGAGGTTGAGGTGCGTCAGGTTGGCCGAGCAGAACTCGATGTTGGCCGACGCCGACGGACTCTGGATGTTGACACGGATGAGTTGCTTCCACTGCGACGAGATCGAGCCGAGAGCTTTGTCCGTGAAGAATCGGGTCTGCGGGTAGAGTCCAGCCAAGCGGACTCTGATCTGCTTGAGCGTGATCTCCTGGTGGGCCATGGCGGGGCTCTTGTCCGTGGACACATGCAGCTCGGTCTCCGAGCCTTGCATATTCTGACATGAGAATCTCTGCCAGCCTCCGTCGCGCAGACGAAGCGCTCCCATGGCTTGTCCAACGCGGCGTGCTGCCAGGGCGCCGTTTCCCTGAACTTGAATAACGAAGCGTTTGTCCACTGGTTCGCACTCGACCTTGAAGAGAGTCTGGTCCAACTGCACTCGATCGAGCCATGGCTGGATAGCTGCGAGCATTGCCTGCTTTGCCACAGGAGCTTTAGCCCGCGCGATGATGAGAGAGGTGTCTGGAACGCGGTGGAAGGAAGTATCATCCACAGGGACTGTCGCTGGCTTTTCACTCTGGAGAATGCCCATATGCTGCCGCAGCTCTGCGATCGCAGACTCGAGCTGAGTGATGCGGGCCTCCGCGCGGCCCTGCCGACATTCGAGACCAGAGATACGCTTCTCGACCTGTCTGCCCAAGTCGTCACAGCTCTTGGAGACTGAGGTGGCCAGCGCCGCGATGCCAGCCTGAAACCCTCCGATTGCCAATAGGAGCTCCTTCTTCGTGAGGTCGATGTACTCGCGGACAGCACCAAATGAGTCTTCATGAGCGTCCTGGAATTCACCAACTCCGTCTCCACTTGGGGTCCCAGACGCAGTAATAGGCGTATTAGGACACATAGAGCCCAGATCACCAGTCCCTGCCCTCGGTTGTGGCGACGCAGGGAACGTGGGCATGAGCTCGAATTGATCACCCAACCTTTTCTTATCCTCTTCGTCAAGGGTCGCCAGAGTCGCCGCCGCTGCTGCTCCCCGTCGTGGGTCTGCACTCCGACTGCGGCTGTGTGCATGGCTTCCGCGTGCCTGCTCGACGGCAGGCATGGTTGGCGCAGACTCTGGGGAGGAACGGAACTGGTGGAGAGAATGATTGGCGCCGTGGGCCCTTCGCCCCAAGCTGTCTGTGCCAGACAGGCTACGGAAGGGTCCAAAGCTAATCGCTGATTCTCGGGTCCTCGACCCTTCGCAACGTTTAGCCTTGAGCCAAAATGGCTACGGACCCTCCTCCTCCTCCTCCTCCACCTCCTCCTCCTCCTCCTCCTTCTCCTCCTCCTCCGCCCCGAAGGGCCCCAAGATCAGGGGAGCAAGAAACGGCATAAGCACAAACTTTGGGAGGTCCGCGCGGATTTCTTGGATCGGCGCCGAAGACCTCCTGGCGGCGTCTCTGGCGCTGCCTTCTCCTTCCCCAAGATGAACACTTGGCATGCTCGTGAACTTTTGGAGGTCCGCGCGGATTTCCTGGATCGGCGCTGCACCCTCATCCCTGGCGCGCGGAGCGCGCCAGGGGCGGCGCTGGAGGCGCCGCCAGGGTCCCTAGCGCCGATCCAAGGAGTCCGCGAGGACAGCCGAAAGTTGATGCTTATGCCGTTTTTCTTCTTTGGAAGACGCACCCGAGTGGGCCTCAGAGGCCCCCAGGAGCCCCCCCAGGCGCCTGGAATACAACCAAGGCGCGAAGGCGGGATGAGCGACGATCGTGAGATTCTCGGAGCACAACCGGCACTGCCACTTGTCCCCGTCCCTCCGCCTAAAATGTTCGCCTACCAGAGCCGGCCGTAAAACTCCTGCAGTAAAAACATGCCGGGACGTCATGCTGAAAACACCTATGCGGAGGCCCCCTCGCTGAGAACCATTAGCTAGGATGAAAAGGGTTGTGCAATTTGACGCTTCTTGCTCCTCCAGAGGGGCGGGGGGCGATCGTCGCAACGCCAGGATCGCCTCGAGATTCTGGTCAGAGCGCGCCCCAGTAGAGGTCGGGAAGACGGTTTTCTGGCGAGACGCCCATCGGTTGGATGTCGCCATCTATATGTTGACACCGATCCTGGCACAGCCACGATCGGTGCTGGTGCACAACTGCAGTCCCATGAGGACCTTGTCGTCGAAGAAGTTCTCCTGCTGGTCGTAGACCGCCGAACAAAACTTCCACACGGCCTCTGGCTTCACCGCGGCGACCGCCATGCACGCCTCGTGCATGACCGCCGACTGCGGGTGCCATGGCTGGATCACGTTGCAGTAGAGCCACTGGATCGCTCCAGGGTGCGACGCCTCGTAGGCGGGGACCACTTCCTGCAGCGTCGTGTGCATCTTCCTGCTGAAGGGGCAGCAGAGGTCCTGGAAAAGCTCCACGACTATCCTCGGCGGCTTCTCCGGCAGCTTGTGCGGGTGGCCCAGGGGACCGATCAGGGAGAAGGCTGCACGGAGGCGAGGACAAAGCACAAATACTTCCGCGCACAAGCGCCCCGCAATCTCTGAGAGCTGGCGGGGCCGGAGGACGACATGGCGCGCTGGGGCCCTTCCCAGAACGACTCCGAGCGCGATCGATGCCTCTTCTCGGGCCAATCGCAGACAGCGGATGCCCAAGCACCTTCCGATACGTTTTTCCCCCCGCGGCCCCGAGGAGCTCTGGACCCCCTCGCTGCGGATCCGCGTCTGGTGACCCTGGGGGCTTGACAGCGGGCACCACGTGCCGAAATCTCAAGGAGAAGACGTCCGGACTGACAAGGTGGACTCGTCGGAGATCCGGGGGTATCCCTCGTCCCAGGCAGAACAGTCGGCATAATCCGAAAAATTTAAGGTCCGCGAGGATTCTTGGATCGGCGCTGGGACCCCCTCCATGGTGCGCGGATCGCGCCAGGGGCGGCGCGAGGGGGTTCAGCGCCGATCCAAGCAATCCGCGCCTCTGACAGTTCATATTTATGCAAATGTTTCGTCTTCGATCCCCTGTCCCCTTCGCCGCCTGAGAAGTCAGAGGACGGCGACGCTAGCGAGGAGGAGGAATGAGGAGGAGGAGGAGGAAGAGGGGGAGGAGGAGGAGGAGGAGGAGGAGGAGGAAGAGTCTAAAGGGACCTGGGGGCAGAGGCGGCCCCATGGCCCCAGCCGCCAGTGGATGCTCGACGAACCGCTGGTTGGATTGAGCCAAAACTTGGTCTTCGTCGTCGTCGTCGTCGTCATCGACGCCGTCGTCGTTCTCGTAATCGTCGACGTCGTCGTTCTCGAAGGTGGAAGCGGAGGAGAGGCTGGAGGACAAGATCGGAAGAAACGCACCAGAAGTTACAATTTTCAGCCGGGAGGGGGGCCGCTTCGGGCCGCAGGAGTACCAAACATCGATCTTGGGCGAATAACTTGAAAGGATGCATCCTGAGAGGCGGCTGGGGACCGACTCACGAACATAAGCAGAGTAAACATAATACGAACACTCGTACTACTACTAAGAACAATACTGATATTAGTATGTATCGTATTGCATTTTTAACCAACTGTATTCAGATCATTCGTAGTAGTAGTAGTAGTAGTAGTAGTAGTAGTAGTAGTAGTAGTAGTAGTAGTAGTAGAGTAGTGTAGTAGTAGTAGTAGTAGTAGTAGTAGTAGTAGTAGTAGTAGTAGTAGTAGTACTAGTAGTAGTAGTAGTGCAAGTAGTAGTAGTACTACTACTAGTAGTAGTAGTAGTAGTAGTAGTAGTAGTAGTAGTAGTAGTAGTAGTAGTAGTAGTAGTAGTAGTAGTAGTAGTAGTAGTAGTAGTAGTAGTAGTTGTAGTAGTTGTAGTAGTAATTGTAGTAATAGTAACAGTAGTCATAATCGTAGTAGTGATAGCATTAGTAGTTGTAGTAATAATAATATTCATAGTAGTAGTAGTAGTAGTAGTAGTAGTAGTAGTAGTAGTAGTAATAATAGTAGTAGCAGTGGTCGTCGTAGTAGTAGTAGTAGTAGTCGTAGTAGTAGTAGTAGTAGTAGTCGTAGTAGTAGTAGTAGTAGTAGTCGTCGTAGTAGTAGCAGTAATAGTAGTGCCACTACCACCACCACTACCACTACCACTACCACTATTGCTCCTCCTCCTCCTCCTCCTCCTACTACTACTACTACTACCACTCCAACTGTTATCATTAACACGAGGACGCATGATATGCATAACAATAATGATACCCGTACGAATGCGAATGCTAGTGCTCATGCTGATAATAATAACAAGAATAATGCTGATACTACAACTCATGGTATCAAGAGTAGTACGCTTATGAATAAATTGCTAAAGCACAAGCCTTCAGAGGTCCAAGCGGATTTCTGGGATCGGCGCTGGGCCCCCCTTGGCGGCGTCTCCAGAGCAGCCCCTGGAGCGTTCCTCGCGCCCGAGCGGAACTCCCAAAAAATCATTTATGCCGCTTTCTTCTTCTTCGACGAGCGTAAACTGCTTTTGAAGGGAAGCGGCAGCAGGATGGGGAGGATGAGGAGTAAGAGAATTTCGCCGTCCACTGCCGCCACAAGTGGTCAGACTCCTGGAAGATCTGTTGACAAACCGCGGGGGTGGGGGCAGCTTACAAGGCTGTGGAGTGCGGGGCCAGCGGGGCAGGAGAAATACTTCGGGCGGCCTGTGTCCTCCAGGCGGATGTGTCGTTCAATCTGGCAAGAGACGCATCTCGAAGCTCTGAGCCTTCGACATTGACTGGATCAGCCAATATTTGTGAGCAGACTACTAATTACTCTGCGAACCTTTGGATTGGCGCTAGTTGCATGGAAAAGGACGCTACGGTCAGGAACTTGTGCTTAGAGTGCCGCAACGGAGGCACCAGCGACACGCTACGCCCCGCAACCTGATAGCGTGCCGTTCCGCTCCGCGGGGCGGGAGGCTGGGAAAGGCCGGCGCCGTTGATGCTCGGGGCCTGGGACGTGCTCAGCGTGTTGCGCCGAAGCATAGTGAGCTAGAACCGCCAAGCAAACGTTCCCGACCGTGGTCTGCTCGAGGGCCGCTTCCTGCAAACTGCTGGGCAGAGGCGAGAAGCTCCCGTCCGCCCTTCCCCCCCCCGCCGCTGACACATGAGATGGACGCAGGCGGCAGTGCGCCCAGGAGCACAACACCGAGCACGCGGGAGCCAGCGGGTCCGTGGGTGCCACGATCCCTTAAGCACATGGCATGTATTCACACGGGTTGGAATCGCATGCTGGCTGACCCGGCCAGCGTAAGGTCTCTCCGTGAGCTGCATGCCGTGTGACAGAGCAGATCGTGGCATGTGTATGGTTCGGAGAAACCGAAAGCAGTGCCAGCAGGCACTCGGAGAGGTGGTCTGAGCCGAGCATGACCCGGCGTACATGTGCTCTGAGGTGCGCCAGCCTGTGCGTGCAAAGGCGCACAGCCAGTCAGCCACAACAGCGCCCTGGCGTGCATGGCGCAGCGCATGCTTGCGCACAAGCGTGGCACGCCTCTGCCTCTGCGCAAGCTCCGGCGCACAGCTGAGCATACCCGTGCACCAGCGTGCGCTGCAAGGCGCCTGGGTGCGCGCGGGTACGGCGTTCTGTGTGTGCTGGCGCCACCGGGCACAAAAGATGCCCACGGGTGCGTCGCACAGCGCATGAGTATGCCAAGGCATTGCGCACTGCGCTTGCGCAGCTGCATCACCGGGATAAGCGATACCCAGGGCGCGCTGCACAACGCTTGGGTGCATAGAGGTGGCGTGCACCGCGAGGCTGGCACCGCCACGCACAGACAATGCGCAGGCGTGCTCCCCACTGGCGAGTCCCGAGTGATAGGGCAGCTGCCACAAACGGGACATCCATGCACACTTCTCTGTCCGAAGCAGACTTGGCAGAGGGTGCGCAAGTTGCCGTGTGGCTGCGTGCCTCGACCGAATGGCACAGCGAAAAGCGTCAATGTAGTCTTGGGGCCGAAGGCGCGCAAACGTGTCAACATGCCTGAAACCACACGCTCCGTGCATGGTGGGTCTGGGCACTAGGGCGCACCGCATGCACTAGAGCATGGCACAACAGGTCTTGTGGTCAAACGAGTGGCACAGCTATGCTCCGATTGCCTGTCAATCGCACTCAACGTTACTACCTTGTTGAGTGGGTAAGTGGGTCGCGTGCCGCGTGCCTGTGGTAACGTTGACAAATGGTCGTGGCTTGGCGGGACCACGTCCCTGCTCCTTGGGTGCAACAAGTTTTTTTTGACACGGCGTCAGGGCAGCGTGCGGCACGACAGCAGTAGGTGCCAGCAACATGCCTGAACGCTTCATCGTGGACAGCGGGCGGTGTAGACGATCATGAAGTCGCCGTCGGAATCCGCGTCGAGGAAAAGCAACAAGAAGAAGTACGACAGCTCGCAATTAGCAAAGAGGCTGATTCAAGATGGGACAAAGGACTTGATGAGCAATGGGTGTGGCTTGGCCGTCGTGCTGGCTGCAGCGGAAAGCAGTAACTGCAACGCTCGCCTGATGCGTGTCTGGTCGGCTGCGGTTCACAGCCGGGGCACCAACGCGCGTTGTTGACATCAGGTTGGTGACGAGGTGATACCCATGGCGCCAAGATGACGTGCCTCCTCAGAGAGACTCCACCACGAGCGCACCTGTGCAGGCACCTTGGGACTCGGGCCTGCACAAGGACGAACGCCAGCTTGAAGCTTGGGATCGCCGTAGGAGTGTTGAGGCCAATGCAGGGGCCAAGGGTTGTGAAATAGAGTTCCGCGGCCGATCTTGGACGATGGTGAGGGGTCCTGGGCGTCGTGGTGCCCACGTGGGGTGGAACCCTGCACGTGGCTTTTTGTTGCCCGCGCAACCAGTCTCTCGTGGGGACTCACACAGTCTGGCGTTAGCCCCATCGTGCCCGCGAGAGCTCGAGGCAAATTGCCCGCAGGCTTGTATAACAGCCATAAACACAATCTGCTCGAGAAGTGGAGGGTTGATCCAATGAAGAGTTTGGGGGAAGTGCGGATGTGTGTCCACATCGCGCTCTGCGCAGGTTCCGCGGATCGGTGCTAGAGCTGGTTTGCACCAGCTCCGATACCAGCTGGAATTGCGGGGTTAGCCGTGGCAGCAGCAGTAGGCGACATGGCGGCAGTGGTAGAGAAGGTTCTTCGATACCACCGAACACATGTCTGAAGTACGCGTGCACGCTCGAGCCACGATGGCGGCGGCAGGCGCGCACAGGTCCTATTCGAGTGGGGGGTAGGAGGAGGAGGAGGAGGAGGAGGAGGAGGAGGAGGAGGAGGGGAGGAGGAGGAGGAGAGGAGGAGGAGGAGGAGGAGGAGGAGGAGGAGGAGGAGGAGGAGGAGGAGGGGAGGAGGGGGAGGAGGAGGAGGGGGAGGAGGAGGAGGAGGAGGGGAGGGGAGGAGGAGGAGGAGGAGGGGGAGGAGGGGGAGGAGGAGGAGGAGGGGGAGGAGGAGGAGGACGAGGAGGAACCCTCGCCTCGAAGATAACCCCCCGTCCGCCTCGCCAGGCGCCGCGGGCGGCGGGGCCTCTCAGGAGCGTCGCGCTGCGGACGTCCTGCACCTCGAAGCTGTCGCCATCGTCGGGGCGGCACAGCGACGGCGGCGCCGCGGGAAGCTGGCTGCGCAGGTACCTTCAGCGTGAACTGGCCCGTCCTGTGGCCGTGCAGCAGCCGTGGTATGCTTCTCTCCAGCGGACTCGTCCGCTGGCCCCCCTGTCCCACCCAGCTCAGTGCCTGCAAGGAAGCTGTCGGTCGGCGGAGTCGCGCACGCAGCAGGCGCCGCCGCGGCAGCCGGGAGCGCCGCCGTCGCCTCCTCCGAAAAGCCCACGCACGCGGGCGGGGCCTAAGTGCGTGCTGGGCGTCGCGTGGGTGTCGAGCTCGACGGGTGGGGCCGCGCCGTCGCCGCCCGAGAACACCCGCTCGTCTTGATGGTCGTGGGGCCTGCCAGGACGGTCAGCGGCTTGAGCGGCGACCACCAGCTCTGGAAGCACGTCGGGGCTGCACGCGTCACCTTCGCCACCTTCATGCCCGTGCAGACGCTCCGCATGCAGATCATCAGGATTCGACCCAAGCTCGTCCTCAATCGCCGGGATCAGGAGGTCTCCGTCATCTGAGGTGCGGCAGGAAACTGGAATCTGAACATCATCCTGAGGAGAGGCACCCATGTCGCAGCTAGGGCTCGAATTTGACGCCGAGGACTCGAAGGCGCTGCCTGGGTTCTGGAGCATCCATACAACCATCTTGCGTTGATCGTGAGAGAGGGTGCACGTCTCGTCTAAGTGCTTCATGGCCGCTCGCAGTTGATGTGGGCGAAGGGCTGGGGAATGCTGAAGTTGAAGCTCCTCGGCGTGAGCAGCGCGTCGCGTACACCACCGTGTGGGGCGGTCGTGGGGGCGGCCCCCGCCGCCGTCGGGCCACTGGCCGACCTGGGAGAAACCGCTTCACCTTCTTCTCCGAGAGCAGGGGGCCCTCCAGGATGCGAGGTCGCGGGGAGGGCCCCCATGGCGCCTCCATCGGTCCACCAGCCGACGTTAGAGAAGCACCCTCTTCAGCGGCTTCAGGTCCAGGAGGCCCGCCTTCCTGCGAAGCCGCGGGGCAGGCCCCCGCCTCGGTCAGATCTCCAACTGGTATCTGAGAGCCACCATGCTCTGCGACGCCCTGGTCAGGGGCCGCGGGGATGTCCCCTGCACCCGTCGGAGTTCCAACCGACATGAGCGACTGAGCTGCACCTGGGCCGCCCGCTTTCACCGAGCCCGACGCCGTCGCCGACGATGTCCCCGCGCCGGCACCACTCGCGCCAGCTGTGAGCACTGCGGCTCCGCCAACTGAGCCATCGGGGTAAATGGCTCCAAGCCATTGCTCTGCCACCAGCCGATCAAAATCGTCTTCCTCGTCACTGTTGTCAGAGTTGTTGGCCGCTGCCGCCATGTGAGAAGGAGGCTCAAGAGGAGGGGGTCCAGACGACGTCGCAGTAGGGTCAGACTGGATGTTCCCGCGTTCCGCCCGAGACCGCCCCATGGCCTCTTGAACCTGCGCCATGAAGTCATCGTCAGAAAGGACGGGCCCGGAATGATGCGAGTGTTCCGCGTTGTTCATGGTGTCGTTCTCATAGGGCGCTTCGCCCTCAGCATGTCGCTCGCGCGCCTGCTGTTCGTCCTCAGCCTCTGTCGTGGCCGTGAGCTCGATGTCCGCATCGGTTGGGGCCACGCTGCCATTATCTTCATCAGATTGACCAGGATCGGCGCTGGCAATCCACGAGGCGCAGGTTTTATCCGCAGATGCGGCAGAAACTGAAGATGTGGCTGAAAGGAGAGCTCGCGGCCAGGGTTGTGGGCCCGCTGGGTAGCTCTGAAGTACGACCGCTCGATAGTGGCCATCATGGTGATGTCCGCTACCCACTCTCTCTCTGCCGAAAATGTGCGAGAGCCTCTTGGCGAAGAACGGTGATGCGCTTGTCGTCGTGCACAGACCACGGAGACCTCACATGCATCCTCATCTGGTCGTGTGGGACAGCTGAAGAGTGCCATCCACTCATGCGCATCTCGATGGCTAAGTTCCACCTGCCCGGAGAGCTAGTGGGCGCCCCAGGAGTGTCTCGTGGAGATGCGTTGACCAATGCCTGATATCCTGAATGCCGAAGTCTGTCCGCCACACATAGCACTCCATCCATTGTCGCAAGTCGCTGCCGTCGAGGCTGACCCACAGATGGTAGCAAATTTTGCGCCCAGGCTGAAATACCATCTGCCAGATCCCGACGACGCTGCTCACGCGGTAAGGGCAGTGGCGGCCGCCGTCCCGCGCTGCGCCCAACTCCCAGCGGTGGCGACGACGAGCCGGCGAGGCCATTCCTTGGTTTTCCAGGATTGCGAGGCACTGACAAAACGTGGGACATGAGCCCGAACACGACAAAAGGGACTCGCGATCTAACGCCTGGAGCATCAGCTCCTCCACCCCTTGCGCCCGGGCAAGATGGCGAGATGCGCTGGAATCCACAGCGCGGCGAAGAACAAACCAGAAGGGGGCCATCTCCTGGATTTGCGTTTTAACTCTTGAGCTGAGAGGTCTGTCCTCCTCAATTTCCTCGATGTCGAAGATGAGCTCGTCGCAATCGCGGTGATGGCGCTCAACTCTGGCTTGCGCCCCGCTCGCGATAATCGGATGCAGCCTCCTCTCCGTGCGCCTGGGCCGAGCGAGCTGGTCAGTCATCATGATATTCCACTGCCGCGAAGACATGCTATGCTTGCTGCGCTGTCACTGTCGCTGCGCGAGGAGCTCCTCGCCGCGAGCTCGCAGGGCCAGTGGGCGCAGGTGGTCGCTTGCAGGCCAAGGGCCAGTCGCATGAGCAGGCAAGGTCGTGCGCCCAGCAGAAGAGTTATGCCATCCCACGCGGCGCGCCGCCGACCCGAGGGAGAGGCGCTCGCCCGTCGTGGCGTCCTCGTTAGGGAAGCCTACAAAAGGGTGTGGTACCTGAGGATGTCGGCTACGAAGCCGGCGCCCCACCATTTCCAGTCCTCGAAGTCGGAGCGGTGCGCCTCTTCCAGCGGGGGCGAAGGTGTCCAATTTCGCCCGAAGACTCAGCGCGCTGAAGGAGGCCATGAAGCCGATCAGGTACTGCCCTACCAGCTCCCAGTGGGGCAGCGGTAGAGAAGCGCGCTTCGCCAGCAGCAAGAAGAAACATAACTCGGTGCAGAAGGCCATCGTGTAAAGTGTGGCATCCGAACGGCAGCTCGGTCAGGAGATCGACTTTCTCGCGGCCGTGATCGGACGCGTCGGCAGCCGCATTCCCTTCGGCGCATTCGAAGTTGGAAAAGGTAACTCGCCGAGAAGTGCGAGCCCGCCCAGCAACAGGATGCGCAGGAGCACGTGCGCGAAGGGCACCGCGCGCAGCCTTGAGAAGAACGTCGGGCGGGGCAAAATCGAGCTGGAGAGACTCGTGGCACAGGATGGTCGCGACTTGGATGTTCAGCAGGTCGTCGTCGAAAGCGCCTCGAAGACGCCTGCGAACCAGCGCGCCCCATGAAGTGAATTGCTGCCCGCCAGACTTGCCCTTCGCGGTTCCCCGCGCGAGGGTCCGACATTCCCAATGGGGGCCAATCCCGTCGCGATAGACTTCGCAGCCAAAGATGTAGTTGCGCAGTCCAGTATGTGTTGAAATCCTAGCAGACGTGAGTCAGCCACCCGACGAATCCACGAAGTGTGCTTGAAGCCCACCAGGCCATTGGAGAAGAACGAAACTTCTTCTGTAACCTTCCCCATTGAAGCTTTTCTTATGTAGGGGGGGGATATGGGGGCGGACGACGTGCAACCGCAGCTGCCGCCAAAAAGTGGATGCCGAAACATGCGACATGGCCTGGGGAAACTGCACTTGCCGCCCAGGCATGCCGATCCAACGCAGAGTGCGAAACATGGGGTCGCGCTCGATGGATGGGAAAGACGCGCGGAAGTCAAACGGGATGATGCCGCTCTGCGGGCGCGTCAAGCTTACCCGCGTAGCCTCGTGGTCGATGGTGACCACATCGCTGAGCATTGGGCGGTCGCGCGAGAACCCCCTTGAGCTTCCAGAAACCCACCGGGTGAATCTTGCCTCCCAGCGTGCGCGGGCTGCGCCGCGCACGAGGCGGTTGTCCGTGTTCACAATGGAAAAGGGTCTTGTGCAATCAGCCGTAAAAGTGCCATCTCTTTCCTCCGTCGTGCCCGCCGCGACCTATGGGGGGCGCGCCGGAATGCCCGCGTTGAACTCGTGCTCGCCCTGGTACGCCGTCTGGAGAGTCAGTGAGTCGTCAGGCCCATGGCGTCGCAACTTGTAAGGGGCCCCGTCCGGGCCTGGAGCAATGTTCCTGCTGCGTTTGATGGCCGGGGCGAGGTCCTTCCGCCGAATGTCCCAAGCGGTGGGCCAGGTGGTGGCAGGCCCTCGCGCCAATCGCGCGGGCGACATTGGTGATCGCGTTTTCTGCCCGGCTGCTGCGCTGGGCCCGCGGGGAACTGCGCCTGCAACCAACGGTCCGATTTGTCTGAGTTGATGCCCCCTCTGCTGGAAGACCTGCTCCCAATGCGTCTCCAGAACGTCGGGCACCCCTTAGGTGTCCGTCCAGGTGTCGCCTCGGACCACCGCCGGCCGCGAGATAGCACCCGCTGGGGCCCAAGAAGAATCATTTTCCAACTCTGTAGCCACCTTCTGAATGTTATCTGTCGTCAACCCATGGTTGTGAACGTTGTAATGCCAACTCCCTCCTCGCAATCCGCTCAAAACTGTCTTGAGCGCTCTCCCCATGCTTAGAGTAGACGACGAAGCAGGCGCCGAGTCAAACGAAGATAGTGGCACCACAGTGGCTACACCACCGCGCGCCTGACCTACCCGAGCCACTTCGAACGATCCAAAGACCACCGATGACAACGCAACTCTGCCCACGAAACATTGCAGCTCCTACAAACTCTACTGCGCCTCCTGGATCGCAAACGCGGAGTGGGGGGACGCCCGCCTTTTGCATGCCGGTGGCCTTAGCCATGGCTTGAAGTCCACGCCAGCGTAAGAGAACCCTCGCGTTCCATGAGGTAACGGCCAATTCCTCCAGCTTCGGGGCACGACCGCCTTCCGCAGCATGGGCGAAAATACCATCGCAGACGCTAGAAGGGGCCAGTCTGGCGCAACATTGGGTTCGAGTGCGTGGTCGATGCACTTTCGCACGCCGACATGGGTCCAGCCACGTGTGGTGAGAGCAGCATCGTGCCAGAAACACAAAGCAGGATTTCGACCAGCCTGGGGCTCCAGCCTAAGAATTGCGTTTCCGTTCTAAGTCATCCAGCCATTCGGCCAGTCGAAGAACTTGGACTCAGGGAAGCGCTCGCGGAGGGCAGCAGCAATTTTCTTCCCAACCATGTCGAATTTGATTTAGTGCGGGCTCTTATCTGGGCCCACGTGCAACTGAGTAGAGCCATCAGACGCAGCAAGAATATGGGAAGCGCGTCCACTGCCCCTTGCCACGGAGGCGAAGGGCACCAAGAGCCTGAACCAGACGGCATCCAACGACGACGACTGCGCGTGTGAATTGCAGTGTGAAGTTCCGACCTTGCTCCACCCCCCACCACGTTGTAGCCCTCCATCGTCGCGTCGCTGAGCCACCTGCCGACATATGAGGCGACGCCAAACTTCTTGACGATGGTGGGCGCACCAATCTTAAGAACGGTACCGTCGACTTCGCGTTCAAACCCAGCGCAGGGAGGCTTGGTAGGTGGCGGGGCTCTGTTGGCGAGCGCGGGCTCGCGCCGCATCTCGTCCATTGAAGCACGCGTACCGGACAATTCTTCAACAGTCTTGTCAATCCTCCCCGTCGATCGCCGCCACTCTTGCGAACAGAGAGTGAAGCTGCGCCAAGGAGCGCTTCCCCAGGGCATCGATCTCATGACGAAGCGAAACTTCAACATGCGCCTTGCAAGTGTTCGGACCGACTTGGCAGCCTCCTCCACCGCCTTGATCACCGCCATGACGGGGTCAACAGCTTTGCCAGCGGCAGCGCTGGCTGTGGTAACAACCATATCCGCGAGCTCGTCTTTGAGGGCCTTGAACTGGGTACCGACCTTGCCGTTGACGAGACCTTTGATGTGAATGACCCAGTTTTACGGATTCATTTCGTCATTGTCATCGGTGTGGGCACGGCTGGAACGAAACCTGCCGTCATCCCGCGTTTCGGCGCCATCGTCCCCACGCACGCCATCACCTGCACCACAGCAGCACGGCGAGCACCAGGAGTCTTCTTCTTGACGCCTTTGCGTTTGGCTCCACCACCATCCGTTCCAGGCACGAACGGGCGCGAGCGGGCGACAGGGGCTGGGAGCGTCCGCTGACGACTGGCCGAGGTGACAGCGGTATCCCTTCTGGGACGGAGGCGCGGAACCCCCCAGTTGCCAACACCTTGAACCAACATGGTTACGGGAGGAGGAGGCGGAGGAGGAGGAGGAGGAGGAGGAGGAGGAGGAGGAGGAGGAGGAGGAAAAGGTGGAGGAGGGGAAGAGGAGGAGGAAGAGGGGAGAGGAGGAGGAGGAGGAGGAGGAGGGGGGGAGGAGGAGGAGGAGGAGGCGGAGGAGGAGGCGGAGGAGGAGGAGGAGGAGGAGGAGGAGGAGGAGGAAGGGGGGGTGAGGAGGAAAGAGAAGCAGCAGTACGAGGAGAAGTAGGGACAGGATCACGGCCGATGAAAAACACCTCTCTTGCTCAGCACTAGGCCGCACGCTAGGCGCTCGCTGTCCTGGCCGCGCCCGGCCCGCCGCTCAGCGCGCCCACCGCCACAGCGGCGAGCTCGCCGATCCGGCAAAACGGCGAGCTTCCGCGGGCAGCATCTGGCCCCACATCCAGCGCGGACTCCGCGCCGTGCCTGGCTCCGCCAACGGGCCCGGCGCCGCCTCGCCCGCACTCGCCGGGGAACCGGGCGGCGGCACACTCGGCCAGCGCGACCAGGTCGGAACTCTGCGCGACGACATCCTCCAGGGCGCCCAGGACGACCTCACGAGCGGCGAATGTATCACTATCCGCGTTTTCGCGGAGTGGATTCTGGGGCGCTCCCGCGGGTACGCGGTCGCACGGATGCGTTCTGCGCGGGGCATCCGCGGAAAAACGCCATGTATCCGAGGATGCGGATCTTTCTCGTCTATGACGACCACCGTGCTCGGGTCGCCCTCCCAACGCAAGGGGTCCTGCAGCAGCTCCCCGACCCGCGGCTCCTGGGGCCCCTCTGGGCAGGCGTCGGAGTCCGTGACCAGCACCCCGCCCAGCCAGGAGGACGCGCCCACGGGCCAGCGCGGCCCCGCCCGGTCGCGGGCGCTGGTGCAGAGGTAGGTCAGGTCCGGGCTGGTCGGAGGTCAGAACCCTCAGATCTGACGTGGCAAGAAAATTGCAACATCGTAGAAAATCGCAACTGGAGCCCTGGACCCCATGTTTCTGCGCCATTTTTCGAGCCAGATCGATCTGTGAGGGTCTTGGGGCCCCAAGCCAGACGAAAACGCCCGTTGTGAAAAAAATGCAACGCCAAGATCTGAGGGACGCAGTATCAGTGTCACGCCGGTCGGAGCACCCCATCCGCGTTTTTGGGGCTGTGGAGGAGGTGCAGAACATCTTCTGCGCGTAAGCAGGGCGACTGGGCATCACGCGCACGGTTTGAGAGACGGCGCGAGTGCCATGTCGGCGGCCGTGCTTCTCGGAAGCCCTCGCGCCTTCTCTCTTTCTTATCGGTGTTCGTAGAGCGAGGCGCCGATTGGCTGTAGCGGGGCCCCCAGAGGGTCGCACCACCTGTCCTATGACGCGCGGCCTGCCGCGGGCTGTGACAGCGTGTGCACGGCCGTACGCTGTGACAGCTCAATGGCGGGAGCAAAAAAAGCCCTCGCGCCTTCTGAGAAGCCTTGCCAGCCTTCTCCGAAGCCGCGGGCGGCTTCCCAGAAGGCGCGAGGGCCTCCGAGAAGCCCCGCCGCCTTCTGAGGAGGCCTGTCCCCTCGCACCTTTTTGGCGGCCTGCAGCCGATCACTGATACTCTTCATCCCTCCTGGGCTGATCGGCAACCCCCGCACCGCCTCCAGGGCGGAGCTCCACCGGCCCGCGTCCGCCCCGTCGCCGGAGTGGCCGCCGGAGGGGCGCGGGGGTAGCCTGCCGAGCGCCAGCACGAGGCGAGGGCGGCACGCCCACAGGGCGCTGGCTCGGCGCAGCAGCGAATCGTTGCACTTCGCGCTGACCTGGCGGGGCCTGTTCTCCGTCCAGTGCGTCAGCGACTCTGGCCCGAGGTGCATGTCTCTGAGCTCCCGGACGCCGAGCGCAGCCCCCAGCACCACTCGCCCGATGCCCTTGAGCGCGAGGTGGGCAGAGAACCACATGTCGTCCTGGTACTTGCACTGCTCCGCCGCCTGGCTGTAGTCGAATACGCTGTCGTCGAAGAAGCCCCGCTGGTAGACAACTCCAAGGTAGCTGACCAGAACTGGGCCAGCAGCGAATCCCTGGTCCTGCAAGTACCGCGGGGAGTCCTCAGTGATCTCTAGCCCCGGCACAGAAAGAAAGCCCTGGGCAGCCACCGCGTTGCCAGGATGCGCGAGTGCCGCTCGCATCAGAGTCTCCACGAGGTCGGGACTGTAGATGTGATCGTCGTCAACCACGACAATGAATGTCCAAGGGTCCTGCTCGAGCCGCAGCCCGTTGAGCAAATGAGTGCCTGGCCCCATGTCCTCGCAGCGGGCAATCTGTACACCAGGCTTCGATATAAGCCAATTAGGGATGATGTAGGGCTCGCCAGTGCGATTGTACCTGTACGGGATGCTGAGGTACAGCTTGTCAAGCGGCCACGTCTGGGCCAGCATAGCATCAATCACTGGCTCAATTCTCTGGATGCGCGGCGGAATCGTCGTCATCGCCACGACGACCCGGTAGTCTTGAGCCATCTGCGCCAGGTCACCCCCGTAGGCCCTGCTCACGCGCATCCTGAGTATCTTTTAACCGAGCCCTATCCCCATGGGCGTGGCCTGGGCCCCACTGGCAGATTTACGACCATAGATGGGGATATAGGCTGTTTCTTTCGGGTCTCGAGGGGTGCATCCCCAACGGGGGTGCTGAGATGGTGGGGGTCTGGATGGAGATGGGGATGGGGACACGGGTCGGTTAAACGATACTGACATCCGTGATATCCACCGCCTCAGGTCAACCTCCCGGGGGCGCGCAAACATGGATTAGCGATCCATGGATTTGGCGCACGGTCGCCCAATCCATGGATCGGGGGAAGCGCCCTCTCCAAAATGCGACCGCTGCCTCCTCGCTCGGCGGCGGCAATCCGCGATTTCCCACGGAAGCGGGGCCCGTCGCTAATCCGCGCCCCCTTGATCCATGTTTGCGATCGCCCGAACCTCCAAGCCTGGCGCGGCCGCGAGCGCCGTGAGCCAGACCAGCAGCCCCCGCGGGGCCCGCCCCGCGAGCAGACCCGCGGAGGCCATGGCCGCGAGCCTGGCGCGGCCACGGGCAGGGGAGGCGCGGCGGCAGAGGAGCCCCGCCGCGCGCGGGGGAGCGCCCTGGGCCTTGGGCGGGGGTGAGCTCGCCGCGCGCCGAGGGGCCTCTGCGGCCTGTTTGTTCCAGCCATCCTGTGGTAGTGGGTCCTCGTTTTGAAGAGACGGTCCCCGCGTTCCCTCCTCCCTTCCTTCCTTCCTCCTCCCCTCCTCTCTCCTCCATCATTATCGTCGCCCCCCTCGCTTGGGCACACCCCTTCACATGTTTCGTAGCCCCATAGGAGCTCCGCCGAAGGTCCCAGTGGCGCAGTTCGCATGCGTCACCGCCACCCATGTCGGCACACGCCTCGCACGTTTCGTGGCCCCATAGGAGCTCCGCCGAAGGCCCCAGTGGCACAGTTCGCATGCGTCCCCGTTACCCATTCTGGCACACCCCTCACACGGTTCGCGGCCCCATCGGAGCTCCGCCGAAGGTTTCAGTGGCGCAGTTCGCATGCGTCCCCGCCACCCAGTTCGGCATCTCTCACACGTTTCTCGTGGCCCCATAAGAGCTCCGCCGAAGGTCCCAGTGGCGCCGTTCGCATGCGTCACCGCCGCCCATTTCGGCTCACCCCTCACGCGCTTCGTTGCCCCATAATGGGCTCCACCGAAGGCCACAGTGACATAGTTTACACGCGTCCCCGCCATCCATCTGGGCACACCCGTCACACGGTTCGTGGCCCCATGGGGAGCTCCACCAAAGGCCGCAAGGGGTGCGTCCACATGCGTGCCAGGAACTCATGTCGGCACACCCGTCACACGGTTCGTGGCCCCATCTCCACCGAAGGCCCCAGGGTGTGCGTCCACATGCGTCCCAGGCACTCATTTCGGCACACCCCTCACACGGTTCGTCTCATCTCCCTCGCGGTACTCGCAGCTGTTTTTGGTTGGGTCCTTCGCTGGGCTAGTTATTCCCAACCATCCTGTGGTGTTGGGTCCTCGTTTTGTCGAGACGGTCCCCGCGTTCCTTCCTTCCTTCCTTCCTTCCTCCTCCCCCTCTCCTCCCTCCTCCCGTTCGCCCCCTCACTTTGGCACACCCCTCACACGTTTCGTGACCCCATGGGAGCTCCGCTGAAGGTCCCAGTGGTGCAATTCGCATGCGTCCCCGCCGCCGATTTCGGCACACCCCTCACATGTTTCGTGGCCCCATAGGAGCTCCGCTGAAGGTCTCAATGGCACAATTCGCATGTATCCCCGCCAACCATTTCGGCACACCCATCACACGGTTCGTGGCCCCATAGGAGCTCCGCTGAAGGTCCCAGTGGCGCAGTTCGCATGCGTCACCGCCGCCCATGTCTGCACACCCCTCACATGTTTCGTGGCCCCATAGGAGCTCCGCCGAAGGTCCCAATGACACACATCGCATGCATCCCCGCCACACATGTCGGCACACCCCTAACACGTTTCGTGGCCCCATCGTAGCTCCGCCGAAGGTCCCAGTGGCACAGTTCGCATGCGTCCCCGCTACACATGTCGCCACACCCCTCACATGTTTCGTGGCCCTATACGAGCTCCGCCGAAGGTCCCAGTGGCGCGCATCGCATGCGTCCCCGCCACGCATTTCAGCACACGCCTCACACGGTTCGTCGCCCCACAGGAAGCTCCGCCGACGGTTCCGGTGGCACAGTTCGCATGCGTCCCCGCCACCCATTTCGGCACATCTCTCACATGTTTTATAGCCCCATAGGAGCTCCGCCGAAGGCCCCAGTGGCACAGTTCGCATGCGTCCCCGTTGCCCATTTCGGCACACCCCTCAAATGTTTCGTGGCCCTATAGGAGCTCCGCCGAAGGTCCCGCTGGCACATTGTACATGCGTCCCCGCCACCCATTTCGGCAGATCCCTCACAAGGTTCGTCGCCCCATAGGAAACTTCACCGACGGTCCCAGTGGCGCAATTCGCATGCGTCCCCGCCACCCAATGTCGGCAGACCTCACATGTTTCGTGGCCCTATAGGAAGCTCCACAGAATGCCACAATGGTGCAATTTACATGCGTCCCCGCCAACCATTACGGCACCCCCCTCACGCGGTTCGTGGGCCCATAAGGGGCTCCACCGAAGGCCCAAGTGGCACAATTTAAATGCGTCCCCGCCACCCATGTCGGCACACCCCTCACATGTTTCGTGGCCCCACCGGGAGCTCCGCCGCAGGCCCCAGCGGCACAATGTACCTGCGTTCCCGCTTCGTGGCCCCTAGGGAGCTCCGCCGAAGGCCCCAGTGGCACAATTGACATGCGTCCCTGCCACCCATCTCGGCACACGCCTCACACGGCTCGCGGCCCCATAAGGAGTTCCACCGAAGGCCTCAAGGGGGTGTGGCCACATGCGCCCTCGCCGCCCAATGTCGGCACACCCCTTCACATTGTTCTTGGCCCCATGGGGAGCTCCACTGAAGGCCCCAGGGTCCCAGGAACTCATTTCGGCACCCCCCTCACACGCTTCGTGGCCCCATAGGGAGCTCCACCGAAGGCCCCAGGAGGTGCGTCCACATGCGTCCCAGGCACTCATTTCGGCACACCGCTCACACGGTTCGTCTCATCGCCCTCGCGGTGCTCGCAGCTGCATATGGTTGGGTCCTTCGTCAGGCTAATTTTCACCGCAAAACAATCGCCCACCTCTACCTCTTGACTGTAATGCACGACAGCGAAGCTGCGCTACAGCGTGAGACAGTGTACCAGAGCGGACGCCGAACAGTGGAGTCGACGAACTCATGCGTATCAAAGCACTGGCCGAGAAGCGAAAAGAAAGCGGAGGCGAGAAATGAGACGGGCCCCGCAAATCAAGGTCAGGGGCCAGAAGTGTTGGGGCCTCGGTGGCCTGGGTGGGGCCAACATGGCTGCACCCTGAATCTGCGGATGAGGGTGATGGGGCGGCGGCAATGCATTACCCCCCAAGTGTTGCCCTCAGTTGCCCCCAAGTCTTGCCCCCCAGGTACCGCCCCCACATACTGCTCTCCAGGTACTGCCCCCCATGCATCGTCCCACTCATCGCCCCCATGTGCTGCCTCCAAGCACCTTCCCCCGTGTATATGTAATGTCCCTATGTATCGCGGCCAGGGGCCGAGCCCTCCATCCAGCCACGCGCGCGCAGTGAAGAAGCAAGACCGCCCAGGCCGCCCCACGCCGACATGCGGCCATCGTGGTGCCACGAGGAACGCCGAGTTAGGAACGTAGCTGCCCCGATACGCGACACGCAGCACGTAGCGTATGGATTCGGAGCTGAACGTAGGTCTGACGCGATACGTTCGCCGAAGCGTGGGCCAACACGGCGAGCCAGCACGCAGCGTGCCAACACGGACGCTTTGAACACGGCGTGCTCCGTTTCAAGGCGGGCGTATCAGGGCAGCCAAGGATACCGCTGCTCCCCGGATCTTTCCTGGGGTGCGTGCTGACCACGACTTCGAGACGAACCGAGCCGTGGCGACGAGGGCCTCCCAGAGGTCCCGAAGGGCGAAACCGAGGGAAAGGCACAGGCGTCGGTGCCTTCTCTCCGATCCCCCACCCTCGTGGGCGAGGAGCACATCTGCATCCACGGCCTCGCGGGCCGCGAGGAACGCCCGAGTCAGCAACGAGGGGGGGGGGTCTCCTCTGGCCACGGCCAACCCCGGCCGCACAGAGCCCCCCCGCCCTGGATCCGAGGAGCGGCCCGAAGGCCACGGCCCCTCCCGGGCCCACGACGCGGCCCTCCCTCCGGCGCCTCGGGGGCACGGTGCGAGCTCCCGCTGCACCGGAAACGGAGCACACAACGCTCGTCTCAAGGTCTTCTTGTGCGGTGCGCACGCGGCGCGTGCAAGCGCGCGGCAGGGGATGCTCATCAAATGCCTCCAAGCAGCGAGAGCACCGCAGCGTCGGATGTCTGGGTTCGCAGTGAGGGGAAGTCCCCTGATGTCGGCCGAAATGTTTTTCCCAACCATCCTGTGGTGTGGGGTCCTCGTTTTGAGGAGACCACGCCCCGCGTACTACGTCTACGACTACGACTACGACTACGACTACGACTACGACTACTACTACTACTACTACTACTACTACTGCTACTACTGCTACTACTGCTACTACTGCTACCGCTACTGCTACCGCTACTGCTACTGCTACTGCTACTGCTACTGCTACTGCTACTGCTACTGCTACTGCTACTGCTACTACTACTACTACTGCTACTACTACTACTACTACTACTGCTACTACTACTACTACTACTACTACTACTACTACTACTACTACTACTACTACTACTACTACTACTACTACTACTACTACTACTACTACTACTACTACTACTACTACTACTACTACTACTACTACTACTACTACTAGTACTACTTCTACTACTACTACTAC
>CAUYUJ010015776.1:255943-313578 GCA_963575745.1 Prorocentrum cordatum | reverse complement strand
TGCGCTGCGTGAACTCCAGTCTCCAACTGCTGTGCTGCATCAGCCTCAGCAAAAGCAGAAACGACAGTCGGTGATAGCGGTAGGCGAATTGAGCGGGTGCCTTTGTAAGATTATGCCAGTGCGTGGACCCAACCAGTGTATTCGGGCTGCGAGCGTGAGCCCCGTGTGGATCCCAATGTGTTGGAACCCCGCATGCATGTCGTGTGTGTGTGTGTTCGCGTGTGTGCGGGTGGAACCCATGTGTGTGCGTGTGTGCGAAACTCCATGTGTGCTTCCACGTCCGTTGAATCCCATGTGTGAGAAACTCTATCTGCGTGGAACCCCCATACACGAGGAGCCATTCAGGCGTGGAATCCCATGCATGTGGAACCCCGTGCATGACACCCCGTGAGTGTGGAACCCCAGGGGGTTCCAAACGCCACGCCTTTTGGACCGCACGGGGAAAAAAAGGCGCGTGGAGCCACAAGGGGGTCCGAAGACCACGGCGCGTGCAACCCGATGGTGCGACAGCAGCACCTGCCTCGCAAAACGAACAGCTCCTGATAGCTCGAGTGCGGACCCCCCCTTGCCCCTCCGAGGTGAACGCGCTGCTTGGGAGGAACAGGACACGGCAACAGGCTGGGGCAACCCCGAGGGCCTACCGTGGGGTTGGGAACGCAGGGCAACGGGCAACCACCGCAGGATAACAGTCAAGATGTCCACAGGAAGCGACCGCACGAGAAGCGCAGACTGTGTGTGCGCATTGCTGCACGGCCCCCCCCTGAGGAGTGGCGAGCACCTCCGGACGCACGGGCCGGCAGGAGACTGCCATCGCGCGCCCGTCTCGCAGGGGATGGGCTTGCCTTCGGCGGGCCGATCTCGGGGCTCGCACCCGGCGGGCCGACCTCGGGGGAGGCATGCCGCAGGAGACTCGGCCGAGCCGCCTCCGTCCCTCGTGCACCTCCTCCGCAGTAGGCCACGGCCTCGCGCAGAACTCAGACGGGCCCGCGCCAACAGAAGATCGGCATGCCGCGGACGCGCGGCCGGCCCCGCACCGAGCAGCCTCCTCCGCCCTGGGAGCGGAGAAGGGTAACCGGCATCGGGCGCATCCCTATCCCGCAGAGTCACAGGCCCAGTGCGATGTAATTCATGAGGACGTGCCCTCGGAGACCGAGGGATTCCTCAAGATCGGCACCGACCTGAGGTGATGTAAATCGTAAGGGCAGGGATCTGCACCAGGATGGTCAGATTGGGGCCCGATAATCCCACTCCAGGCGAACCCCCACTCGACATCTGCTCTCCTGCCTTCTCGCCTGCTCCGCGGGAAAACTAGGGGATGGGCCTGCGAGTGGGCCAAGTCTCTGAGAGGTGTTGAAGAATATCCCCAGCTTCTCACCGAATCTGCCCACAACAACCGCGAAGAATTCTCATGGAAATGCTATGATCATCGCCCTAACGTGTTTGAGCTTTCGCTATGTTGGTTGGGGGCATTTTGAATACATGGTGGCGTGTTAAGTGCCAGGAGGCTTGGAGCCATCGGCATTTGTTCGCCCTAGCTCTCCGTGGGGAACCTTCTCCACGCCATGGCTTTTCTAAGTCCCTCGCCCTCTGGCCCGGTGGCGATGACACGAACGCAAGATGCAAGCTCACGCACACACACACACACACATACACACATACACACCGCACACACAAACACACACGAAAAACCATCATGCT
This sequence comes from Prorocentrum cordatum, assembly GCA_963575745.1. Taxonomy (NCBI): domain Eukaryota; class Dinophyceae; order Prorocentrales; family Prorocentraceae; genus Prorocentrum; species Prorocentrum cordatum. Next base: position 311,880 of record CAUYUJ010015776.1, on the reverse strand, counting down.
CTTCAACTCTGGAAAGGAAGCCATGAGGATACAAAAGCCTCTCGAATGGAAGTGCAGACCTTCCACTTGAAACTCGAAACCTACCACTTGGCACTCCGGGCGCAAACACATCTTAATTGAAGATTTGGGGACACGCCTGGGCGGCAAACTCCTGACAAGCAACGACAAGATTATCCTGTCCCTGACCCCGACCGTCTCCCTCCCCGACTCCTTGCAAGCACGTTGTCGAGGTCTTGGTCTCGAACGCTGGCATCAATGCTGAACAAGAGCGTCGGGTCGTCGCCAGCAGGGTCCTGCCACCAGCTCTGGTCCTTGGTCGCGTTGCCGATCGCCACGATGCCGTCCCATGGAATGGATCTGTCGACGGGTGCACAGGCAGAAGCATCAATGCTGGACGACCTCTGTAAAACCATTACAGATATCAGCACATCGTAAAAGCCAACATCTCGCATGCCAATCCACACGTGACATCTCGCGCTCAGACTCCAGACAGGAAAGGCCCGCAGCACGGCTGGTATTGGATGTATTCATGTTGTGCAGGATTCGCCAGTTCCATCAAACGGCACACGCAGTGCCAATCCAGCCTGCCGATGAACACGCAATATCACGATGTTTACAATGTTGGTGATACTCTGAGGTGCTTCCAAGTGCGACTTCGTTCGGCGTGCCTGACGCACTGTCGTTCGAGAACTCTTGGTTGCGCGATCGGGAAATGCGGACCGGAGGACTTATCAGCAACGATGGGTGGCAGTGAGGGGCGAGGCGAAAAAGAGCACAGGCACAAAGGGTCAAATCTTGCTGCTTTACTTGAGAGCTGAAAAAAACGACCCTACCCTGGGTTACAAGTGCGCGGTCTGTAAAACTCCTGGGAACCCCCAAAGCCTAGAGCCGCCAGGACGCGGCACATCACGCAGGGTTTACCCTGTCAGCCCACAGGAGTTTTAGCGCACAGCGCCTCGTAAACCAGGGTAGGGGCGTTTTCTCTGCCCTTGGTTTACGACCGTCTCCGCCCTGTCGCTGCGCCGAGGGCCGCGACGCCAAACTGTGTGAGGGCGTGTGTGCGTCTACTGTCTGCGCATACCCTATTCCGCGTGACTTACCAACGATTCCCTTGTGATTTGCGGGCAAGATTCCTGTCCACATCCAGTGCCTCTTGGACTTTTTTGGAAGCGGCGCCACAAGGCCGAGGCGCACTGGATATGGATAAAAATCGAGCCTCTAGGGGGCAAATTTATCCATATCCAGTGCGCCTCGGGTTTCTTGGGAAGGGAGCCCGAAACTCCATACTGCAGTGGATATGGACAGAAGTATTGCCCGCATGATTGTCCCCAGGGTCTGCGCATGTGGTGGCCCGCGGTCTGAAAGAACGAACGCTTTCCCTGCAAACGACTTGTGTGTGCGTGTGCGGTGCGCGGCTGTGCGTTTGTGTGTGCGCGTCGGGCGGAACTAACACGACCCGTTAGTTGATGTCCTGTCGGGCTGATGCTTCGTCGCTGCGAAGGAAGAAGCATTGCGTGAGTGTCGGGCCGATCCCGCAATTTATGACTAGCTGTTGCTGCAACATCGCAGAAAACGGAAAAAGGTGCGTGTCGGGGCCTTGCCTTCCACTGTAGTGAGCACATAGCGAAGCAAGCGCGAGGGCGCCTCGGCGCACCGAGCCACGTATGCTTTCAGGTATTGGCCCGCGACCCTGCCCCTGTCGGCCCCTCGCGAACAAAAAATACGCCAGAATTAGAATTGCAGAGCGGACCTCACCAGTGCTGGAAGGGCTAACTTCCCGAAGACAGGTAGTGGCTGCAAATTCTCCAGGGTGCGAAAAGTAACTTGCTCTCCTGGTCGGCCTTGAGATGTACTCCGGCATGCGCTCGAGCTCGCATTCGGCCTCGCAGATGTCCCAGTGGATCTGGGAGTCGACAATCTCGGGCCGAAGCGCATGCCGGGCTGACAGTTCCCACGTTGGGAGTAGCGCAACGGCTCCTCACTAACGTCATCGACAAGCTCAATGCAGAGAGTTGTGCCAGGTGCTGCTGGTTGGACTGCGGATCCCACTCAGAGAGAATGGCTGGAGGCTTCAAGATACTCCGCCCGCGTTCCCCTTCCAGCAATAACGAAGATGCAACCCTCAACTGCTCAAAGACTTGCCGCAATCCAGAAAGTGGCAAGGCGAGTGCGGATGTTTTCGCTTCCTCCAAAACACTTCCCCAGTACATTAACCCTCCATCCCTCTCTCCCTCATCCTCCTGTTCCTTCTCCCCCTGCTCGTCCTCCCAGGTAATCATCTTCCCTCCTCCTCCTCCTCCTCCTCCTCCTCCTCATCCTCATCATCATCATCATCATCATCATCATCATCATCATCATCATCATCATCATCATCATCGTCCTCTTCCCTCCTCTTCCTCCGAGCGCCGCGGGTCCCTTTTGCCGCGGGCGCTCCGTGGTCGGGAGCCGGCGCACTCCCTCCTTGCCCCTCCTCCTCCTCCTTCCTCTCCTCCTCCTCCTCCTCCTCCTCTCTCCTCCTCCTCCTCCTCATCCTCCTCCTCCTCTCCTCCTCCTCCTCCTCCTCCTCCTCCTCTCTTCTCCTCCTCCTCCTCCTCCTCCGTCTCCTCCTCCTCCTCCTCCTCCTCCTCCTTCCCCTTCTCCTTCTCCTCCTCCTCCTCCTCCTCCTCCTCCTCCTCCTCCTCCTCTTCTGGCGGATCGCCCTGGAGGGGCAGCGCGAGCCCCTCTCAAGAGGCCATCAGGCTTAGAAGCGGCTTCATATCGAGAGCGGATGTCGCGAAGACGACGATCAGAAGTCTTACTGTAGCATGGCTGGTGTAACGAGTAGACTTCCAGGAGTCACCTGACCTGACCTGATCTGACCTGACCTCCTCTTCCTCCTCCTCACCCCCCTCTAAAGTGCCTGCCCCAGGTCTCTCAGGGATCGCGCGATGTCCCCCTCCCAGCCAGGTCGGCAGACACGCGGCGGATTCTCGGTCGAGCCCCCATGAGTTTCCAATCTTACCCTCCTCCACATCCCCCCCCTCCCACTCGACATCCCGCTCCCCTGCTCCTCCGCCTCCTCCTCCTCCTTCTCTCCAATCCTCCTCCTCCTCCTCCTCCTCCTCTCCTTCCTCCTCCTTCTCCTCCTCCTCCTCCTCTTTCTCCTCCTCCTCCTCCTCCTCCTCCTGCTCATCATCATAATCACACATCATAATCATCATCATCATCATCATCCACATCATATCATCATCATCATCATCATCATCATCAACATCATAATCATCAACATCATCATCATCATCAGCAGCAGCAGCAGCAAGCACAGCATCAGCATCATCAACATCAGCATTATCATCAGCATCAGCATCAGCATCATCATCAGCATCATCCTTCTCCTTCTAGCTCCTCCTCGCCATCCCCCGTGCCAACAATTTGACCATCTGATGACTACTCTATTATCTCTCCTGTCTCCGTCTGGAAGATACTCGGCTCTCTCCGCTTTCTCGTACTTAACACATTGTGTTCCTCGTGTTGTGCACAGTCTGGCAATCCTACGGGATTATCCTCCTCCTCCTCCTCCTTCTCCTCCTCCTCCTCCTCCTTCTTCTCCTCCTCGTCCTCCAACTCCCCCTCCCACTCCCCCTCCCGCTCCCCTCCTGCATCCGTCCCCCCTGACCAACGATTCAACATGAATACTACTCCCCCTTCCCCCATCAACCTGTGGCGTCGCGGCCAGGCATCTCCCGCGCACCAGTTCCCCACGCGCAGGACTTCCAGACTCGTCCTTCCACTCCCCGCGCGGTGCTTGCAGCTCGGGGCTCTTGCTTGGCTTGGTGAGCACTCCGCTGGGTCCGCCGAAATCTCGCCTGCTGCCCACCCGGTGGCCGGTCATCGGCGTCTCTTGGCGGCGCGCAGAAGGGGGTAGGGGGAGGGGGAAGGCTTCTTGGAAGGAGGCTGCTTCTTAGAAGGCGCCGGCCTTACATCCACAAAGAAGGCCCGCGCCTTCTAAGAAGCAGGGGTGCTTCTGGGAAGCCTTCCCCCCTCTCCCTACCCCCTTCTGCGCGTGGTCAGGTCTCGTGCCTCGCATGCGCCCCGTGCTGGCTGGGCCCACCGAGGCCTCACTTGAGCCCCGTTGGTGGCCAGTGGTGGGCGCCTCGCGGGCGCCCCGTCGTCGCTGGGCGGGTCCACGCGGATCTGCCTGGTGCCCAGCTGGCGGCCAAGCGCGGGCGTCGCGGGTGCGCCCCGTGGCCAGCCGTGGGCGCCTCGCGGGGCCAGGGCGGCCGAGGTTCCAGCCGAGGTGCGCGTTGGCGCCCGCGCGGGGTCGCATGCAGACTAACACCACGTGTATCCCACCAGCCCTTTGGGTGCTTGAGTGATTGAGAGAGTTCCCTCTTCCATCTTTCCTCTTCCCCTTCGGGGAGGGGTTTGGGGTTTGCCCCTCCCCCTGCCCTCTCCCCCTGGGTCTGGACGGGGGGGGCGAGAGGTGACAGAAGGTTTTGTTGGCCTCGGCGAGGAAAAGCAAATCATGACTTTACACCAGGTCTGCCCACATGTTGGCCTCTTGGATGGGGGGGTGCCTGATTTAGGAGCTCCCCTCCTTTGATCGATCTCCTCAAAGATGGCCCACGATGGCCCACGAGGCTCCCAAGGGTGCCCCAAGACGGTCCGAAGAAGTGCACAGGAGGCCCTAAGAGGCCCTCAAGAGGCCCTAAAGAGGTCTCCAAGAGGCTCCCAAGAGGCTCCCAAGAAACCCCCAAGACGACCCAAGAGACCCCCCAGAGGCACCCCAGGCGCCCCAAGAGGCCCTCGGGACCGCCAAGAGTCCCCAAGACGCCCCAAGAGGATTCCAAGAAATTCTCGATTAACACCCGAAGAGACTCTGGAAGGCATCCAGGAGGCCTCTAGCCTTTCTGGTTGCCCCCCTCTTCCTTCTCCTCCTCCTCCTCCTCCTCCTCCTTTTCCTCATCCGCCAATTCCTCCTTCACCATCTCTCTTTCTCCCCCTTCCCCTACTCCTGCTGTTTCCTGTTTCCTGATGGCATGAGAGTGCTCCGCACGCTGCCGCTCTACTCTAGATCCTCCTCCTCGTCCTCCTCCTCCTGCTCATCCTCCATCCTTCCTACCCCTCTTGGAGTATGACTTATCCAGCCCTTGCTTCCACTGCATGCTCCTCCACATCCCTGATCAGGACAACTCGTCTGGGCATCGTGTCTGGATGGGCTGGTGGGGTTGCGCGAGGCGTCTAGAGTTTATAGTGTACGACGTAGCTTGTACCACGCGGATCGCACTGCACATCATATATCTTGCACTGCGCAATTATAGCTCATAGCACTGGACCACGTAGAATGCACAGCACAAGGATTACACACCGGCTGGTACTCATCCAGGGCACACCATCGAACTGTTTGGGGGCCCGCGCGGGCAACCAAAAGTTATGTTTGTCGGAGCAGGTGTTTTCCCAACAAAATGGTGCTCCCACTGCTATTTGAGGATCGGAGCATTGCTCACGATGCTCAAAATGCTTTGATACCAGCGCGGGCCACACTGAATCAGATATTTCCTCGTCGTTTCCGCCCTCCTCCTCTCCCCTCCTCGGCTTTCCCATGGTCCTCCTGTTCCCACCGCTCCTCCTCTTCCTCCTCCTCTTTGTTCTCCTCCTCCTCCTCCTGTTGCTGCTACTCCTCTTTCACCGTCCTCCTCCTTCCCTTCTTCCTGCTCGTCCTCCTGCTCATCCACCAGCTATTTCAATGTACACCAGTCCGGTTTTCTGATTGCGCACAACACAATGCGGTCACTTGTGCGATCCAGGTCTGCTAGGAAACCCGTCGGCGGGTTAAGATAAGAGTCGGCGTGAAAAAGCCCTCTCTCTCGGTCTCTCTCTCTCTCTCTCTTTCTCTTTCTCTTTCTCTTTCTCGTTCTCTATCTCTCTCTCTTTCTCTTTCTCTCTCTCTCTCTCTCCCTCTCTATCTCTCTCTCTCTCTTGTTTTTGTTGTTGTTTGTTGTTTGTTCTCTCTCTCTCTCTCTCTCTTTCTCCCTTTCTCTCTCAATATATAATCACATGTTGATATCGGTCTTTCTCTGGGCGGCTGGGTTCGAGATCCCCTGGCGCTGGCGACCTCAGAGGCGATCAAGACGTATGCTCGGATGTTGCAGGAGCGCCTTCTCTCTGAGGCTGTGCCCACGTCTCTCCGCGGGTCTCGAAACGGCCGCCAGGAATAGGCCGTGGGCCCTTGTGCAGGACCCCGTAGCTGCCCGGATTCTGACTTTGAATCGTGTATAGAGGCCTCCCAGATGGGGTCGGAGTAGATGGGGTCGGAGGACCGCACCGCAGCGCCGATACATCGGCGACACATCGCCGATGCATGGGGCGATGCATCGGCGACTCCCGCGTGTAGAAAATCGGGCTCCACACCGAGCCGCATCGCCGACGCATCGACGATGCGGCGCGATCCTCCGACCCCATCCGCTCGGACACCATCTAGGAGGCCCAGAGAGTAGGCCTCTCATTTCTGGACCCGTGAACCCTCCAAGAGTCCGCAGAGGTTCAGTGGGACTTCAGAGAGGTGCCCCCCGCCCTTTGTGGCGCGCCGTGCCAAGTTTGCAGCCAGGCGGCTGTCTGATTGGACAGGCCGGGCCAAGATAGGAGGAGGCATGGCATGGCAGGGCGAGGTGTTTTTGTCGCCCGTTGAACGAGTGCCTCCATCTCAAGGTCGCTGAAGATGAGGAGGCGCAGGAGGGTACTGGTAGGACTTGGGGTTTCAGGGAGCAGCGGACCTTGAGAGGCCTGGTCAAAGGCTCACACTGGTGCCAGCATCGGTTGCACCAGCATGACCCTCAGCTTTCGAGTGCGTGCCTTCTCTGTGGAGAACTAGGCACGTTGTTTCATCGCCATTTTTGCTGCCCTGTGCGAGACGCTTGGCGCAGGGACAACCTCCCCCTGATGTCAAAGCTGCTGCTCGCCGTTTGGCAAACTGTACCGAGGACCTCCAGAGGCGTTTCACCAGAGGCATCCTCCCCGAGCCCTGCCAGCTTCTCGCTCGCCGTCCCCGGGACTCTGCGTGGGGGTTCAATGCTGAGGGGACGGGTGCGCCGCTGATGCTAAAAAGTGGCCGAATCTTTGTGTGATGGATCTGGCCTAGACGGCCTGTCCCCGCCTTCCGCGTGGCGGGATGGGGCGCTGCTGCTTATGATCAGGACATGCGTTGGATTGCAGGCTGGTACGGGGCGGTGCCGCCCTCTCTTTGCCCAGATCAGGTCGCCAGATGTGGCGAATATCTTGCGGGCTCGATGGCCACCTCCCATATTGGAGGGGAAGTCTCGTCGCTCGCACTCGGGCTATAGGGGCACGCTGCAGTGTTGCAGCGACTCGCGTTTTGCACGGGGATCTGCCAACCCACGAGCGCACCTGTGGAGGCGGATCTTTCGAGATCGGGAGTTCGAGCTGACTCAGTGGAAACATCTGAGCGCACTCGACCAGTATCGATGTGCGGGAAGGCCGCATTTCGGAGTTCGAGAGGACGGGAAATGCTGAAATTGATCGGCTGGCTGAGGCAGGGGCGGCCCTGAGCAGCCACGATAATCAGACTGTTCGACTTGTGCAAGGCATGCTTTTGCTGTGCAAGCAGCTGGACAAGTTTGTCACTCGGGCCGAGGCTTGTTACTTGGAGGAGGGGCGCTTCGACAACGTATGGGGCGCAGGGGCTCACTCCGGTGTCTCTCGAGGGGGATCCCGTTTTCGAGGGGCAGTTGGATGTGTTGCGGAGGGGGGAGGCTGCTGCTGCTGCTGCCACGTCCCCCACGCCCTCCCCGCAGGACCCCCCTCGAGCCCCCCCCCGCGCCCTCCGAGGCCCTCGGTCCCGAGCTCCCGAGGCCTGCGGAGGGTTCCCGCCCGAGGCCCTGGAGGCAAAAGGGGGCCATGTGCTGCTTGAGTCCCCCTCGGTCTCGGAAGGACAAGCTCCGCTGTGGTCCTGTTCCTCGTGTGTGGGGGATGTGCGACTGTCTTTGCTGGGGCCCGTGGCCTTAGGGCCAGCTGTTCGGGGTCCCAGGCCGCGCTGCTCGAAATTTGGGCGGAAGAATAAGCGGGCCTTTCAAACATCCAAGCATCCCAGCCGTTCCCAAAGGCTGGGACCCTGGCGATCTCCTGGTGCGAGGGCGTGGGAGCTCTTTTCGGGGTCCTTTGTCGAGCCAGGGGCCCAGCCTGAGGGTGCGGGGAGCGGTTCAGCTCCTGCTCTATTCGTTGGGCGCCGTTCGTGCCTGGCTGCCTGTCTCCAGACTTTTCGGGCTGAGTGGAGCGGAGGCGAATTGCCTCGCAGGTAGGCTTCATGCCAAAGACAGGGGCGAGCCCCTCGAAGAGGACGATGGCGAGGTTTTTTCCTGGGGGGGGGGGGCTGTCGCTGGCCCTCGGCGCGCTGCCGATGCCGAGCCGCGCCGAGGTGACGAAACAGGCGCTCTCTGATTGGCCCCCCCCTGGGGGTTCGGCCTGAACCGTCGGGACTCTCTCTCTCTCTCTCTTTCTCCCTCAGTGGCGTGCGATCCTCCTCCTCCTCTTCCTCCTCCTCCTCCTCCTCTTCCCCCCCCTCCTCCTCCACCTCCTCCTCTTTCTCCTCCTCCTCCTCCTCCTCCCATTTTGGCTCAAGCGATCGCATGGCCGCCGCCTCCCGCCCGCGCGCGATGGCTCGGCCTAGAGGGGCTTCCGCGGCCGCCCTCGGCTCCTCCTTGGTGGAGGCGGCCGTACGCGCCGCGGTCCTCGCGCGCGCCCCACGGCGCACCGTCGCCGCCGTGGCCCGCTCCGCCATCTCCGCCGCCCTGTTCGCGGGCGCGGAGACGCAGGAGCCTGGGGCCACGGCTGGCGAGGTGCCTGCTGCTGGTGCGCCTGGAGAACACGCTGCTGGCCCGCGCGCCGCCTCCGCGGCGCGCGTGGAGAGGCGGCGACGCCGCCGCCAGCGCCTGGCGGCGCGGCGGCGTGCGCCCACAGGTGCTGCTGGGACGGGGACGGGCGCGGGCTCGGAGCTCGTGGCCCTTCCCCCTGCTGCTGCTGCCGCTGCTGCTGGCGCGGGCCCTGGGCCCGCTCCGGCCGCCGAGGCCGCGGTGGCCGTCTCGGCCGCGCCCGTCGAGATGCTCGTGGACGATGACGATTTCGACGACGAATGGGCAGACGGCCCCATGAAGGGGGCTAAGGAAGTGGCGCGCCCTGCGGCGGCGGCGGAGCCTGGCGCAGCGGCCGCGGTGGCGGCGGTGCCTGGCGGAGCCGCGGCGGCGGCGGTCCTGGCAGCGGCCGAGGGCGACCGCGTCCGCCTTCCCGATGGGCGGGTGGCCACGATCGCCAGCATCGAGCCCGAGGACGGCCAGCTGCTCGTCCTCTTCGGCGAGGGCCGCCGCGCGACGCACATCCTCGTCGACCTCGACGGCCTGGAGCTCGCGCCTGGCGCGGCCATCACGCCGTGGCCACCGGGCCCCGGTGGAGGACGTGGAGTCGTTCGGGGAGCTGCGCGCGGGGCCGGCTCCCGAGCGGCGGGGGGAGGGCGATAATGTCCCGTGGAGGGGCCGTCCTCCCCCTCAACGTCTTCCTCTTCGGCGTCGCGCTCGACGTCGGCATCTCAGGAGTTGGGGGCACCCTCAGATTGCCTCACGCGTTCGTCCTCCGCATGGCGCTGGGCGACGAGATGGTGCTGAGTGCCTGCGACCCGCGGGCGCTCGGCGCGGCGGCCGCCGAGGCGGCGACCCGCGTCCGCGGGCGTGTCTCTCTCTCTCTCTCTCTCTCTCTCCTCCTCCTCCTCCTCCTCCTCTTTCTCCTCCTCCTCCTCCTCCTCCTCGTCCTCCTCCTCCAACTCCTCCTTGTCTGTCTCGTTGCGGCCCTATCCGCGTCGAGTCCATGTTGGGTTCGTCCGATCCGTGTCGAGCCCGTGTCGACTCCGCGTCGAATCCGCGCCAACTCCGCGTCGAGTCTGCCTCGAGCCCGCGTCGGGCACGAGAGAAGACACCAAGTTTGGGGGACAAGCAAGGCCCCCCGAAGATGAAACGTAAAATAGCACCTGGGTGCAATGAACGATACCTGCGGCCGCCTGCCTATACGGGCAATGGTATCCTCCGTTTGTTGCGGAAGCCGAAAGGCACCGGTGCCGCTACTCCCCAGACCTCTCCAGGGGTGTGTTCTGACCACGATCTCGAGGCGCATCCGGCGGTGGCGACGAAGGCCTCACAGGAGGCCGAGAAATGGGACAACGGGCGAGGGCCAGCCGCATGGGTACTGTGCAGGTTCCTTCTCCGACACTCCTCCCAGCCTCCTCCTCCCAACATTGAGCATGGACCGACCGTCCCGGCATTCCTATAGTCATACCACGAAATGTTCTTAGAACCCCAAAATGTTCTAAGAACAAAAACAATGTTCTTAGAACGTAAACCCAATGTGTTACAACAAGACAGTCCCAGCCAGAAATGTTCTAAGAACATTTCGTGGGAACCACAAGAGGTTCTTAGAACACTGCTCGGTAAGGCTATAGGCACGCCGGCACGCTTCGCCACTGCTTGAAACACGAGGAGATCGCCCCCCCGAGACAGGCCGGCGGCAGCCGCGGCAGCTGGCGGGCGCCCCCTCGCCTTGCCGGTCGCCGGCGACCCGTCGCGCGCCTGCCCGTGCCACCAATTTCAAAGCGCGGGGCGCGCCCGAGGGCGAGGGCGGACGGCGGCGGCAGCCACGGCGCTCGCCGTCGCTCGGTCGTCCGTTTTGCTGTGCGTGTTTCGTTTTCGTGCGTGTTTTCCCTGACCTTCCAGGAGGTGCGGGCAATACTTCTATCCATATCCAGAGCGTCTTGGACTTTTTAGGAAGAGGTGCCGCAACGCCGAGGCGCACTGGATATGGACAAAATCAAGCCTCTTGGGGCCAGATTTTCATCCATATCCAGTGCGTCTACGGTTTCTGGGGAAGAGAGCCCAAGACTCCAAGACGCACTGGATGTGGATATAACTATTGCCCGCAGGAGGGCTGAAAAATAGCACCCGACTTAAAAAACCTATCCCAAAGCTATTCTACGTCTTGGATTTAGGCTGTGTCGCTCCGTGTTTTAGGTTTTTAGGCCTCCAGTGCTAAAACATAGCTCTCTGGAAGGTCAGGGCTTGTGGGCACGATGGACGAGGATGCTCCTCGAAGGTCCCCGCCGAGGAGAGAGGCACACGTCCGAGCGATGCCAAGGGCGAGGGCACGTGGATCTTGGCAGGGCCCGAGCTATAGCGGCGTTTTTCGTCAGCGCATTCCCTTCCTCCCTCCCTCCCTCCCTCCCTCCTCCTCCTCCCTCCTCCTCCTCCTCCTCCTCCTCCTTCTCCTCCTCCTCCTCCTCCTCTTCCTCCTCCTTCCCTTCCTCCCCCTCCTTCACCTATGCCCCCGTTCTGCCTGTTTGCTGCGGAGCGGAATCAAACCGACAAAACGGCCCACGGAGTCACCAAAATGCCGCTCAGCTCGAGCCCTGGATCTTTGTCTCTCCGGCATTCGGGCAGCGAAGAAGCATGCATCCGCTGGGATGGTTGTATCCCAGACGGAAGAGCCTTCTAGGCCGTTTGACTATGCAAGGTCGTTGTGGTTCGGTACATAATGAAATCTTAACATGTGAATATGCATGAGGTCTGTGATTCCGATAACATATACGCGAAAAGTGTATGTGTTTGGATATATCACGCGGATGACGGTACATAAAATCGCCACACAGACGCAATACCATTCGAAACCCGTTCGCCAAAGTTTGCCGATTGTGTTGCCGAATTGCACGACCCAGTACGAAAATCACGTATATCCTTTGGTGTGTATTCGTATGGTCTCAAATATATAGTCGCCGTTTGTGTTTTGACATTGCTTTTTGGGGGCGTGTACTGCTCTGTGCGGTTATGGAATGACGAATGGCGGCAATGATAATTGCGAGGATGTCTCACTCACTCTGTGGCCGCCGCGGACTCCAGGGCCGTCTTGCGCGACCACGGCCGCCGCCGCCAGAGGGCTCTCGACGCCCTCCGAGGCGGCAAATTCAAGAGAAAAAGCGTGCCTGGAGCTGAGCCGCTGCTGGTGCAGCTCTTCTGTCCTACTTGCCTGGGTCCTCCTCCTCCTCCGTTTTCCCTGTTTCTCCTCGGCATCCCGCCTACTCCCTCTCCTAGTATCGTATTCCGTATTCGTATCTTCCATCTTCCCTCCTCCTTTTACTTTTCCCTTCTCGTCGCTCCTCCTCTTTCTCCTCTTCTCACTCCCTCCTTCCTCCCTCCATCCCACTTCCCCTCGGACTCCTTCTCTCCCTCCTCCTCCTCCTTATTTCCTTCATTATCCTCCCATCTCCTCCTCAAAAAACAACTCGACCTCAGGCTCGGCCTCGAGCTCAGCTCAGGCGGAGCTGTCCAGCGCACAGGCGCGCAGGCTCAGCCTTGGGCGAAGCCAGCCTTCTCCGAGCGGATGGCCTTCTGCTTCTCGCAGTCGTCGTGGCCCACCCTCCCGCGGATGACAGGGAACGGCGCCGTCGACTGCATGTCGGCCGCCTCCAGCACGGGGATGGACACGTTGTACTTCTTCGCGCCGACCTCGAACGAGTGGACCGTGTACTTCAGCACGTGGCTAGCCAGGGGCCCGCGCTCGACGACGGACTCCTCAGCCTTGCGCTTCTTGCCCTTTGCAGAGGCGTCCTCTTTCTCCTTCGCCTTGGAGGCGGGGGGAAGAGGAGGATGAGGACGGCAGGACGGAGGAGGTCGATGAGGGGGCCGAACTACTCACCCCTTCGATTGGACGGCCCTTCGATTGGATGAGTCGTTCGGTCCCCATCCACCTCCTCCTCTGCTGCTCCTCTTCCTCTTCCCCCATCCCTGCCTTCTTCGGCGGAGCCCAGACAGCGGCGATCCACGCTGGGCAAAACTCCGTCGACTTCTCGTTCTTGTACAGGAGGCCGTCGAGGAAGAGGAGGGTCTTGACCTCAGGCGCGCCATCCACCACGACCTCCATGGGAATCGTGTTCTTGGGGTGCATCGTCTGCCCGTATGCCTGGGTCTGGACGCGGCCCCAGTATGGGATCGCGACGTTGCCCTCGGACGTCTGGCTCAGCACGGGGCGCGCTTCCTTGCCGCACTGGATCATGTCGATGCCGAGCTTGTCGGACCCCTCGAAGCCGTTCTGCACGTACATCACGTTGAGCCGTTCAGGTGCGTCTGCACCTTACCAACCAAGAGCTTCTCCTCAACGCCAGCGAGATTGAACTCCGCCTCCTCGTCTGCTTTCGCCTTGCTGGCAACTTTCTTAAGAGTTAGCTCCTCATCATCATCATCATCCAACGGCTCTGGTCCACCAGGTTTCATCGGGGTGACGGCCTGCTGCACCTGGGGGACGTACTCGTTGCGCAACCCCTCGATGACCACGCGCCCCGCGCCGACGGTGCCCCCGCTGAGCCACTCGAGCACCATGAGCTCCTTCTGGAACTTCGCCTGGGAGAAGGTAAGGAGAGGGGAAGAGGAGCATATTCTCTGGGCAAGGGGAGAGAGTCCTAAGGCCTTGACTCAAGGCCTCAGGGCTCCTCCCCTCCTCTCTTCTCAAGGCCGCCTTGAGAAGAGAGGAGGAGAGAAGAGGAAGGGAGGGAGGAACGATTCGGGGGAGGAAGAGGGGCAGGAGGCGTTCTGCAACCCCGTCACGTTGTACTGCTTCTGGTAGGCTGAGATGGCGTTAGCCTTCGTCATGCCGTACTTGAACGTGCTCTCGAATTGCGCCCACATCGCTCGGGAAAGCTGTGTCATGTCCATTTTCTTCAACTCATCCATGGTGGCGTCGTGGCTCTTCCTGAAGCCGTCGACGTCGACCTCCGCAATCACTTGGGACATCTTGTTAATCTTATCGATCCACACCTTCACGAACTCATCCCATGGCATGGCGGCCTTCGTGTAGATCTCTATGACGGGGGTCATCTTGGTCACGTCATCCGCCATCTCACCGAGTTTGGAGCTGACGGCGTGGGACCCGCACGCAACCTTCATCAAGGAACTGACGAAGCTCGATACCCATGGATCCATCTTGACCTCATCCCCAACTTTACGCTTGAAGTTCATCGTCCCTAAGTGCTGAACGACCTTGGCAAGGAGCTGCACTCGAACGTGCTTCACGACGGTCGAATTGATCTTCATGTTGAGCATCTCCTTGAAGGCCTCCACTTGTGAACCGCTCTCGGAAACCCGCTGCTTGAAACTTTCATTCTTCTGGAGCAGAGCCTCGTACTGGTCGATCGCCTCGTCGAACTCGCACGGGAGAACCTGCAAGACCTTAGAACACGTCGTTGGCACGATGCCTTCCATCAGCAGCTTCGTAGGTGTCGTGTCTGCGTCGATGTAAGTCCACATCTCCATCATCACCTCGTTGGAGATCCTCGCTGGCGCCATGTGGCAGTCGATGCTGGCAGATATCGGGTTCATCTTGAAGTAGTCCAGGATCTTCTTGACGAAAGGCAGCTGCTCTACCATCATGTTCTCGGCGACCTCCTCAGAAATATTAGCGATCGACCTGCATTGCGAAGCATCGCCACCATCGATTGGACCCAAACCATGCGGGAAGTCAACGTCGGAAATCCGAGGGCCAGCAAGCTTCGCAGTGTTGTACACCTGCCTCTTGATGATCTTCCTGAGCATGCTGAACTTCTTCACGACCTGCTCCTTCCCGACGGCCTTGCCGTCCAAGATGACTTGCCCCCGCAGGGCAGCGAACGTGAACAACCTCTTGTAGGTCTCAATGTGGGGGTCGTCCGCGTTGATCTTCCTAAGGTAGCTCATGAGGTAGTCAACGCTCTCGGCATAGGTCTTCCCCACCTCTTGCACCCCATGGACCTTTGCAGCTGGCGACCCCTTGCCCTTGCCACGACCGCGGCCCTTGCCTTTCTGCTTCTCGGTGCTCTGCGGGGTCTGTGCTGAAGAGCCCGACGCAACGCTTCCACTGGCGATGGAGATCGAACTAGGCGTCGCTGGCGATGGGGCAGTATCCTCATTCACTCTCTCTAGGATGTGCGACTCCACGACTGCCTTCTGGTAGTCCTTGACCTCCTGGCCGATAATCTCCGACACCTTACTCGTCCCCATGTCCCAAAAGCAGCCCGTTCGTGATCATCGCTTCGGTGATGGGGCTGCTGAAGGCAGGGTTGGGCAAGCCCTCCTTGAGCACGGGGCACTTGCCGATCGGCCTTCAGGATCCGACACAAAAAAAGTTTCTCCTCCCCCATCCCACCCATCCCCTTCCCCCCTCTGCTCCCCCTCTCTCACCACCCCCTAGCCCCATCCTCTCCCCACCTGCCTCAGTTCCTCAGTTCACGTACTCCCCCTGGTCCCCTCTTAATCGGCCCCGAGCCAGGATGACCGAGGGACCCAGATGCAAAACTAAGCAGACCCAAGATGATTCAAGATGGAGGAGGAGGAGATGGAGGAGGAAATATATATCTTGGAAGTCGGAGGTGTGTTCTGTAAAACACCTCCGAATTCCCAGAGGGGGAGAGGGTAGCTGACGGACAGTGCGACGATTGCCGCCAAAACAGTTGGCTTGGATTTGTGTTGGGCTCGGGGGTTGGAGTTTAACTTGCAGACCGATCCGAAAGTGTATTGCGTCCTGCAACCTGATTAAAGGGACCACCATCTCGAGGAGCAGGATCATCCTGTCGGGCTGGTCCTTGAATTTTTTGATGATCGTGGCGAGCGAAGCAAAGATCGTCCTGTGCTGCTCCACGTGCTTGTGAGTGAAGTCCACGTTGGCCTTGCACCAGTCCTTAAACACATCCCAGAAGGTAGCAGTCGGCCCGTGCGCCTCCATCTTGATCTTCTTCGCAGCCTATGTTGCATGTTATGATTACACTCACTCGACCAGGGTAGTAAGGATGCGCGGTAAGGATGCAAGGGCCTTGGAACGCCATGTTGACGTTTCCCGTGCGGAGCGCAGCAGCAGACCGAGGGATGCCGAATACCGAAGGGGCAAGGATGCAAGGGTAGCTTTGGGAAGTTGCCCCATCCTTACTATCATGGTTGACTCTATGTTTTAAACGTGCGTTTAGTCATTGTGTTACCATGGTTTAAACGCACGTTTATTTTTTATGTGTTTATGGCCCCTCGGGGCTCAAAGGGCCCCCGCTGGCCCCCCGTGCCATCGCTGTCCCCGCCACCCACGACGGACGGCCTTGTAAAAGCTCAGGCAGTTCTCGTACATCGGAGTGGAGTCCCAGCGCTGGTTATCGAAGGCGGCCTGGAAGAGTGCCTTCTTGTTGGCCTCCATCGCGCCCTGCCCGATGCTCCCGTGGCTCCACCCGTAGTCGATCTTCTGCTTCTCCCACAGGGCCTCCACCTTGTCCGTCGACTCCATCACCTCGATGAACGTGGTCGCGAGCACCTTCGTGTTCATGGAGTTCCCAAGGGACACCAGCTTCTCGAGGATGTCGGTCGGAGTGTCGACGGGGAAGATCGTTGTGTCCTTCAAGCCAGTTCTCACGCTCATCTGAACCTTCGCGTTGAGCTTCTTTGGGTCCCTGTCATAAGCACGCTTCATTCCATCGCAACGGGGACCCCAATGCAGAGTAGTGCACGTAGCAGACGGGCTGATTGGATTCTCCTTCGTGGTTGCTTTCAGCCACGCGCCGCCGCCAAGGCCGTGAAGCAAGCCCACGGTCTCGATGCTGACGGCCCTCTCCTCGATGGTAGCGTCGTCACCGCGAGCGCTGTTCGTCTTGTCCCGTGAGATGGCCCACTGGCCTGCCGAGTTGATGAAAGGGACATCGAAGTGCAAGACGATTGGGTAGAAATGGAAGATGATTTGCATTAACTCCAGGCCCGTGTACCCTGCGAAGCGCTCCTCCGCCGTCTTGAAGGTACCGTCGTTGCTCCAGACCTGCTCGCGGCCGAACTTCAAGAAATCAATGCCGTGGCCCTCTGGAGGCCCGACACGCCGGCTGGGTGAAGCACTTCATTCAGAGTTTGATGTATCGATCTGTTTAGTTTTTTGTGTTTGATCTCTAGTCGCTCTCACTGTTTGCGGTCGTACTTGCTGGGGTGTTTCACGGCGCGCCAGCTTTTGTTTGTTCAGTGTGCGTTTTTTTTTCCAGCACGGAGAGGCGGCAGCTATCAAATTAAACAAGTGTTGCGGCGACACCTGTGGATTGTTTTTGTATGTTGTTTGTGTTGTTTGTTCGGTTCGTTATTGTTTTGTTTGATTCCGTCGTTTGTGTTGCTTTAAAGTTTGGTTTTCCCCCATTAAATGTGATACCGAATGTTGTCGCTCGAACTTGCCTCCTGGGTGCCTCGATTTGTTTTGCTTTAAAGTTTGGACGTTCGGGCTTACGTTGGACCCAGGCCGCGCTGTCGATCACAGCGCGCCTCAGTTTTTTTATGTGACAGCTGTTGTCAAATCAACTCCTGCCAAGACGTGCGATTTGACAACAGCTGTCAAATCGCATAGCTATCAAGACGTCCATTTGACAGGGGCTGTCAAGTCGAGGCCTGCACCCCCCCCTGGATTTGACAGGTGCTGTCAAATCACATAGCTATCAAGACGTCCATTTGACAGGGGCTGTCAAATCGAGGCCTGCGCACCCCCTGGATTTGACAGCCCCTGTCAAATGGACGTCTTGATAGCTATGTGATTTGACAGGTGCTGTCAAATCCAGGGGTGTGTGCCGACCTCGATTTGACAGCCCCTGTCAAATGGACGTCTTGGTAGCTATGTGATTTGACAGGTGCTGCCAAATCCAGGGGTGTGTGCCGACCTCGATTTGACAGCCCCTGTCAAATGGACGTCTTGGTAGCTATGTGATTTGACAGGTGCTGTCAAATCCAGGGGTGTGTGCCGACCTCGATTTGACAGCCCCTGTCAAATGGACGTCTTGGTAGCTATGTGATTTGACAGGTGCTGTCAAATCCAGGGGTGTGTGCCGACCTCGGTTTGACAGCCCCTGTCAAATGGACGTCTTGATAGCTATGTGATTTGACAGGTGCTGTCAAATCCAGGGGTCTGTGCAGACCTCGATTTGACAGCCCCTGTCAAATGGACGTCTTGAGAGCTATGTGATTTGACAGGTGCTGTCAAATCCAGGGGTGTGTGTGCCGACCTCGATTTGACAGCCCCTGTCCGACCTCGAATGGACGTCTTGAGAGCTATGTGATTTGACAGGTGCTGTCAAATCCAGGGGTGTGTACCGACCTCGATTTGACAGCCCCTGTCAAATGGACGTCTTGATAGCTATGTGATTTGACAGGTGCTGTCAAATCGCACGCCTTGGAAGGCGTTGATTTGACAACAGCTGTCAAATCAACATCTGGACTAAGATGGTTCGCAGTAGACCTCATCAAGCGAAACAGCACCACACGCGTATTACTAATACTGCAAGGCCGTTGTTTTCGTTTCGTTTTTTTTTTTTGGTTTTGATTTGGTTTTCGGGATATTGTTGGCATTTTTATTCCCCGTGGGCTCGTGCTCACGTTGTGTATGGACGTGTGCCCTGACATTGCATTCAGCAATGTGCCCCCTCCCTCCCCTCGCACTTGCTAGTCTTACCCCCCTAGTGATCCTGCCCCTTGCTCCTCCTCCTCCTCCTCCTCCCCCCTCCTCCTCATCCTCGGGCTCCTCTGACCAGCGGGAGTCCTGAGCCAGCGGAGCGGCCGCTCCTCCACCCGCCGCGCTCGGCAGCGCCATCACCCACGACGTGAGGTAGTGCAGCCTTCGGGTCGGGGCGGTTCGGCGGGTTCCTCCTCCTCATCCTCCGCCTCCTCCTCCTCCTCCTCTCCTCATGTTATCCTCCTCATCCTCGTGTTGAGCCTCATATTGTTTTGTTTTTGTTGGAAATAACGGCTACTCCCTCCACCCAGTATCCTCCTCATAATCAGCCTCCCTCTCCGCATTATTCCCCTAGCCACCCGTGGCCATTTTGGCTCAAGCCCGTGGGGTTGGTGTTTGCGATGCCCCAGACGGCCTGCGTCAACAGGCCAGCGCCGCGCAGGCAGCGCACTGCCATGGAGGCTCGCCCATAGCCGCTGCAGGCCCAACATCGACGCCCAATCGCCTCGCCGCCCACGCAGAGCAGGTCGGGTGCCACAGCGAACAGCACGAAGAGCACACAAAACTCGGTTCTGGCATTGGACACCCAGGAACAACTGAAGTACCGCACAACAAGCACGGCGACACACCTTGGGCAATTTCTTGAGGCCCACTGTATTGTTTAGCTTGGTGGAGGTCTCGAAGAAGTAGGCACCATGAGGGCATGGTATCCCGACCTGGCCTGGGCTTGAACATCCGCACTGGCACGTGCGCGATCACCACCTTGCAACCTATATAGCTTTGCTCTGGCACTCCGAGCCCAGTTGTCGCACCCTTCTTGGCTGGCACCAAGTACTTGACCCTATTGGATTTGTCGAGGGACACTGGTCTTCCATCGAAGCTGCCGTAGCTACTCCACTTGACGAACAACACGAGGTAGTCACCATCACCCGTGATCTCCATCGTGATCAAAGATATACACCCATCTTCGGGATCCCGAACGCTATGATCTCGAGCCAAGTCGACAGCGAGCTGCACGTCTCGTTTCTGAACTCTGCATTTTTCGAGGCACGCATCTGTAGCTAGAAGCTGGTCGTCCTGATTGAGATGGTTGAATGGGTATACCACGTCTGCTGCTGATGGACCTGGGGCTGGTGGTTTCCCGCCGTCGGGCTCATGATGCGGAGGCGGTGGAGGTGGTGGAGGTGCGAAGCCATCGTCCTCAGGCTCTTCATCTTCAGATTCGCCGCCGTCGGCCTCGGACCCTACCTCCTCGTCGTCACCAGGGGCGCCGACATCGTCGATGCCAGCTTCCTCTAAGAGGTGATCGAGTTCCTTCTCTAAGTCTACGGTGTCTTCACCATCTTGATGCCCTGCTGCGTCGCCGCCGTCACCGAGAGGAGGGTGGGGCTCGTCATCTCCTGGCTTGGGTCGCTTCTTTCCTTTTGGGGGCATCACCTTCTTTAGTGGTATCTCCGTGGCCTCTGCGCTGTCGAGATGAACCACGGCTGCAACTCGAGAGATCCATGTCAGACGATAGTCGATGACGACAACAGCGCTGGCAACATTCGGAGGTATGTCATCAATGAGGCCTGCCACGACGTCAACGGCCCGATGCGTTGATATGGGGACCTGCAAGTAGAACATCATCGTGCCGATTGCGTCTCGCTTCATTTCGCCAGCAGAGGTGTACAGCATATTGAAGTAAGTGTCAGCCCATAGGTAACCATCACCAGGATGAAAGGCGTCGCGCTCCATATCAAAATCGTTTCGCACGATCAGTCTCCTCATCCGGCGTGCACCACAACCGAAATCTGATTTCAAGTGCCGACAGATGCGCGCAGCCCGCAGGATGGCCATCGGCGGTTGCACACGTGGCTGCTCGGGTTCTGTGCGCGCGTGCTCGACGATCTGAAGGGGTTGGAATCGGAGAGAGCACCCCCTGGAGTTTTCATATTCAACGATTTGCTGGTGAAGCGATACACAGGTCGATGGACTCGGAACGGTGCCCTTCTTAAGCGAAAGTCTCGCACTAGCAAGTGGCAGTAGCATTGATGGAGCTCTCTTTGCCATGGTCTGCAATATGTTGTGGGTGCCTTCCACCTCCTGCGCATGACTTGGCCATTGCGACCGAACAGCAAGCACGGCATGATACAGCATGTATGTACATCGCCCGTCGATCCTCGAATATTGAACGTCTTCAAAAAAAAGCTTCCTCAGTTTTATGGCTAAATCCGAATGTGAGGCTGACAACTCGGCGTCCGTCTTCTCTATCCACTCATTGGCTACGCATTTCCTTGCCTCGCAAGGAATGTCAGGGTCCTGCTCGGTGAATACAAGTATTTTGTATGGAAAATCTTGAACAACTCGCATTACTCGCATGTCCCATTGTGAGGCCCCTTGAATGACCAAGGACACAAAGAGCATCAAACCCTCACTCCGATCACTCATCTGACCAAAACAATGTTCCAGCATAGGCGAATCCATTGTCAACAACTCTGATTGTTTGGCAGCCAGTTCCTCTGCTTTTCCAGCAACAAAAGAAGACATCATAGTAGGCCCTAAATACACCGAGCTCGTTGATTGTTTTCTGGCGTCATTTTCCTCCTTTGTTTTTTTCTGCGTCCAGTAGAAAGCTTGGAGCACCACTGACTTGGCGACGTACGAAAGCTGAATCGTGGCCCAGAACACTTTGTCCCCCAGCAGCTCCCGAGTGATGCGGCGCCACCGCCCCACTTTTGCCTTTGGGCTGGCGAATGTGATGGTGCGTGTGCATATATATATATATATATATATATATATATACACATGTATATAGTATATAGGTATGGAAAAATGTTGCTGTGTTGTTGTGTTTTTTTATGTTTCGCTGTCCCCACTTGGTCAGAGCCCGCGCCTGGTACCCCGCCTCTTCGTCGTCGGGGTCTGCAGCGACCTGCGGGCGAAACGCAGGAAAAAAAGTTTGATGTGTGGGCCAAGCCGCTCGCATCGCTGACCCCTCCATGACAGAGGAACCCGACGCGGGAGCAGGCTGGCTTCGCCACACATAGTTTTGTATGTTTTTTCCCCGCCACACGCACCTCCGCCACCGCGGTGTCAGCAGCAGCGTTGCCCTTCAGCACGTGTTTAAAGACTTTGATAATATTGTCCCCGTCCTCAGCGAGCCTCCTCTCAACAGCGTCGACGCTGCACCAGCGCCCAGTAATGCATCGGCCAATCAATGTCTTGAAGCATCGACGGCCCAGGACTGGTCCCAGGAAGTCGTCCCGAGCTGCTGCCGTTCGAAGTTTCCTCTGCATTCCTGGCGCTCTCCATGCGTTCACGATAATCTTTAAGCCACTCGTATACTGCACGGGGAATTTGTGGTCGGCCCATTCGAAGGTGTCCAGCAGCTTAAGGTTTTTCTCGACGATTTTGTGGAAGTTGTGAAGGCAGCACCATTGCACGTGGATGATTACATTTGTGGCGAGCTTCGCGCTGGCAACCAGGACCCTGCCGAACAGCTGGCAGTCGGGCCCCCTGTCCAAGCCGATCATGAAGAACGTGAGCCGATTTGGGTGGCCAGCTGCCTCTTCGATGCGTTGATCCCAGACAGGGCACGACACTGAGAGCAGCTCGCGTCGCGCAAGGGCAAGTAATTCCAATCCCGTGCCTTCCCTGGTGCATTGGACATCAGCGAGCGAACGCGTGTACATGAAGGCCGACGCCGCGTCCATAATAATATCAACGAAGACCGCACCTAAGCAGGACACAAGTGCTATATGCACTTTCTCTTTCTGTATTGCTGATTGGTTCGTAGCGTCACCAAGGTATTGAATCACCTCAAAGCTGTATGGCCTCGAAGTGTGCGTAAGTACCGTGCCTGGCCGTGTGTCAAGGTGGTCCCACGACGCTGGGTTTTCAGCCATTGCCATTTGAAGATCTCTGTACCATTCCTCACTCAGCAGCCGCTGCGCATGACAGCACCGATGTTCGAAGCGCGTGGCAATATTTTTGTCTTTCAATCCACCTGACCAGCTGTCCCCGCCGACTACCTGGACAATTGCAGAGGAGGATGTGTGGCCTAAGTTCCGCTTCAGCGCCATCGTATACCCACCATATACACTCACATTGCGCTTGCCAGGTCGCAGGACTAACTTCTCTGTCATGCTGTCGATGAGTACCCCCTGAGAGCTGACGAGTTGCTCTAAGCGCTCTGACCGCTTTCTGTAGTGATTCCTGCTCGCACTTAGTTTCTTGCAGTCGTCTCTCAACCTCGCCACCTCGATGTCGCGGTCCATCAGTGCGACCTTCAATTCATGAGGAGTCATGGCGTCGAATTTGGAAAGGTGCTGTTCTACGATGGGCGCGATAACCAGATTCGATGGCGACGGCCCCGCTGGAACGAGCGACGAAGCAGCGTCACAGAGAGGCACGGCATCAGCTGCATCGCCTTCAACGTCGACGAGGCGATTGCGAATCTGTTCCACGTGCGATGGGCCAAGGTGCGTGTTGCATAAAGCATTCAAGCACTCAGGGAGCAATTCCAATGGGATCTGGTCGGCAGCTCGACCGTGCAATAGTGCCTTGAGTTTGTGTTTGACCCTCGCCGTTATTGTTCGGATGTTCTGGTCGGCGTCGCCCCCGAGGAGCTGCGAAGCCAAAGCTGCGACAGTGTTGAAGTTCAGCAAGTTCAGCGCTCCGAGCGACACGGCTCGCCTCAAGCGCCTCGCATTGAGGTACGACACAATGTCATTGACAGCAGCTTGCGCTGAGGGAGGCATGCCTTTGGACGGGTAAAAAAATGTAAAACAAAAAGTGTGCGTATATGTTTGAATAAGTGTGTACGGTGTGTATGTATATATAGTGTGTATATGTATATATATATATGTATATGTGTATATGCACAAACGTACTTACATGAATGTTTGTATGTCTTTATGTACTACAGCAATAAATGAATAAATACATATATATATATATATACACATATATGATTCACGATCCCTTGCCTGTGGGGCCCGCGGCGGCGGGCGGCGGGTGGGGCGGCGGGGCCCCGCGGCCCGCGGCCTCCTTGCGGCCCGCGGCCGCCGTGTGGCACCGCTTGGGCCCCAGGGCTCTCGGGGCGCGGCGGCGGGCCGGCGGGTCCCCGTCCTCCCCCCGTGCTCAGTGCTCCTCTCCCTGTAGTTTTCTCTCTTCGTCCCTCCTCCCGTCCTCCTCTCCCTTATGTTTCCAGTTTTCTCTCTGCCTCGCTGTTTATACTTTCCTCTGCCGTTGTTCCTCCTTTTCGGTCCCCTCTCTTCCCTCCCCCTCCCCTTCTAGTCACACCTGGCCCCTTCGGAGGAAGAAGAGGAGGATAAGGAGGAAGGAAAGGAAACCGAGGAGATCTTATGAGGATGCGAACTCAAACGGACGAAAGTCAGGCACTACCAGCACCACCAGCGATACTAGCAGAAGCGATCGCACTAGCAGCACAAGTAATAATAGTATTTCTCATTATTAGTAGTAGCTTATTAGTAGTAATAGTGGTGGTGGCACTACGGATTAGTAGGAGGAGTACGAGTAGAGGTCGGAGTAATAGTATTACTAATGGTAGTGGTAGTAGTAGTAGTAGTAGTAGTAGTAGTAGTAGTAGTAGTAGTAGTAGTAGCAGTAGTAGCAGCAGTAGTAGTAGCAGTACTAGTACTACGATTCGTCGTAGTCGTAGTCGGAGTCGGAGTCGTAGTGGTAGTAATAGCGGTCGTAGCAGCAGTAGTAGTAGTAGTAGTAGCAGCAGTAGTAGTAGTAGTAGTAGTAGTAGTAGTAGTAGTAGTAGTAGTGTAGTAGTAGTATTATTCGTAGTAGTAGTAGTAGTAGTAGTAGTAGTAGTAGTAGTAGTAGTAGTAGTAGTAGTAGTAGTAGTAGTCGTCTGCGTCGTCTCCGTAGTAGTCCTAGTAGTAGTAGTAGTAGTAGTAGTAGTAGTAGTAGTAGTAGTAGTAGTAGTAGTAGTAGTAGTCGCAGTTGTAGTAGTAGCAGTAGTAGTAGTAGTAGTAGTAGTTGTAGTAGTAGTAGTAGTAGTAGTAGTAGTAGTAGTAGTAGTAGTAGTAGTAGTAGTAGTAGTAGTAGTAGTAGTGGTAGGTAGTGGTAGTGGTAGTGGTAGTGGTAGTGGTAGTGGTAGTGGTAGTGGGTAGTGGTAGTGGTAGTGGTAGTGGTAGTGGTAGTGGTAGTGGTAGTGGTAGTGGTAGTGTAGTAGTGGTAGTGGTAGTGTAGTAGTAGTAGTAGTAGTAGTAGTAGTAGTAGTAGTAGTAGTAGTAGTAGTAGTAGTAGTAGTAGTAGTAGTAGTAGTAGTAGTAGTGGTAGTGGTAGTAGTAGTAGTAGTAGTAGTAGTAGTAGTAGTAGTAGTAGTAGTAGTAGTAGTAGTAGTAGTAGTAGTCACCACGGCGTCCTGTCAAGGGCATCGGAAGGCACGAAACAGCCCGATACAACCTACCCATGCATCCGCTGCGCCTCTGGAGGGCTATCCCGATCGCGCATCCCGAACGAAGTCGACCGCAAGGCGGCGAGAGCAAAAGCCTGCGCAATAGCCCCAGGGTCGGGTAACTCGCGGAACATCCGCGCACGTAGCAGGGTTGTCCTGCCAAGGGGGCTGACACTCTGGCCGCCAGCTCGGCGGAGGCATCGGGTAAAGAACTCTTGCGTAAGGAATCCAGGGAGCGAAAGCCAGCGGAGCTCCCAGCGAGACGTGGCCATGAATATCGCCGCTGCCCTCGTCGGAGAAGGGGTCCTCCAGAGTCTGAGGCCTCCTGGGCTTAGTGGGCCCCGTAAACGGCAGGGCCGTTTTTTCAACGATTTCGAAAAGTGCCTCTTGAGCATGGAAGCGGGACAAAAAAACGGCGACCGGAAACGGCGAGATAAAACGGCTCCGGGCTTATAGCCGGAACCGGAACCGAACAAAACAAAACGGCGAACCGGAACAGGCCCCAAAACGGCGCGACACAGAGCTGGCAAGAGAGCGGCGAAAAACGGAAGAAGTAACACAAAACGGTCCTGACGCTTCCGCTGAGCAGGGACCGACCGTCCCAGCATTCCCATAGGCCTACCACGACGTGGTCCTCGAACCCCAACGTGTTCGAAAAACAGCAACGAAGCTCTCAGAACAGAAGCCCGACGTGTGAAACCAAGACGGTCCCGGCCAGAAACGTTCAGGTAACACAGGTCCTGCAAACCACAGAACAGGTTCTCGGAACATTCTTCGGGGGGCCTGCGCAGCCGGGTCGCTGAAGAAGGAACCCTCTTCGTTGGGGAGGGGCTCCATGTTCCTTCATTGTTTCGCAGCTTGCCTCGGGCTTTCCGTACGTTTTCGATGGGAAATCGAAGTTTAACTTGTGGAAAAAAAAGGGGCCTCGTTCCTTATTTAGGCTTCCTTAGGTCAACGCCCCGACTGTGAGCAGGCCGGGACGCTTCGCCGCTGCCCGATTCCAGGGCCCCCTACGCCCCGGCGGGCACCCGCAGCACCGAAGGGGGGAGGCCCGGCCAGAGCAGGCCGAGAGGGGCCCCCCGGCGGGCTCCGCGGCCCTCGGCGCTCCCATAGGGCGCCGTTGGCGCGCGGCGGCCCCGCTGCCCGAGGCCCTCGCCCTCGCCCTCGCGCCGTCCTCGTCGTCGACGACGACGTCGTTGTCGTCTTCGTCGTCGTTCTCGGGAGAAGGAGGCATCCTCTTGAGGTCGTCGTCGTCGTCGTCTTCGTCGTCGTCTTCTTCGTCGTCGTCTTCGTCGTCGTTTTCGTCTGAGGCCTCCTGGGCACACTGCTTGACGAACGCCCCCGCCGTGTGGCGGCTTCGGCGGCGGCAGCGCCGCCGGGGCGGCAGCGGCGCCGAGGCAGCAGCGGCGAAGCGCGCCGCCAGCGCTGGCGACGGCAGCGCCGGCGGCGGCGGCGGCGGCGACGGCGGCGACGGCGACGGCCGTGGCGGCGAGGCCGAGTGCGGGTGCCAAGACGACGACGTCGACGACGACGTCGATGACGGCGGGGGGGGGGGCGGAAGAGGCGGTGGGAGGGGAAGGGTGGGAAGAGGGGGGAGGGAGGGGGGGACGGAGGAATGAGGGGAGACGGGCCGGGGTAGAGGGGGGCAGGAGGGAGGTGAACGGGGGGGAGGATGCAAGGGAGAGGGAGGGGCACCAGGGGGGGAAGGGGTGGGGAGGGGGAGAAGGGGGAGGAGGAAGGGGGAGGATGGAGGGGGGCAGGATGAGAGGAAGACGAAGACAGGAGCAGGCAGGGGAGAGATGATGAAGGAGGCGGACAGGGAGAGTTGGGCGACAAGCCCGTAGTGGGAGGAGGTAGTGAAAGAGGTGGCTGACGAGGAGGGGCAGGAGGAGGATGATAACCGAACGAGCGGCGAGGAGGAGGGTACATGTGAAGATCAGCGCGAGGAGGGTGTGGCAAGATGAACGAGTGTCTGCCAGCGCGGTCCCCAAAAAAGTGACAGTCTGCGCAATGGATTTTCGTCGCTGAGACCCGCCCGGGGCCTGGGCCCCGGGGTGCGGGCAAAACTTCTGTCTATATCCACTGCAGTATGGAGTGTCGGGCTCCCTTCCCAAGAAACCCGAGGCGCACTGGATATGGATAAATCTGCCGCCTAGAGGCTCGATTTTTAGCCATATCCAGTGCGCCTCGGCCTTGTGGCGCCGCTTCCAAGAAAGTCCCAAAGGCACCGGATGTGGACATGAATCATGCCCGCACCGGGGGACCGCGGGCCCTGCAGCGTCCAAAGCGCCCAGCGCCCCTGGCCCGGAGGCGGAGGAGCCGCGAGCACTCGGAGGCGCCACGCCTCGCCGCCGCCCGCGGAGAGGGGGCGCGGGCAGGCGGAGGCCGCCGCGGGAGAGGCCGGCGCTCCTCCTCGGCGGGCGGCGGCGGCGGCGGCTGCGGGGAGGGCGGGGGCGGATGCCCGGGGGGGAGGCGCGTCCGCGCGCCCTTCCGCAGGGGCCCCGCCCCTCCTGGACGACGATGTGCGTGCTGGTCTCCTCCAGGATCGGGAGCCGCTGGCCGTTCCCGAGCTCGACCGCGTCGGGGCCGATCCTGAGGCCGGGGGGGCGCCCTCGGGGGTGGGCGGGCGGGCCGCGGGGCGCCCCGCCCTGGCCAGAGGCCGACCCCGGGGCGCAGGAGGGGCCCCCCCCGCAAGGATCGACGAGGCCGGCAAACGTCGCGGGCGTCCTCTTCTTGGCAGGAAGGAGGCAGGCCTGGGAGGAGGCTCTGTCCTGGACTCTGCCCTCGCGGTCGCTGCCCTCCACGGCGCCCTCCGCGGGCCCCTGGGGCCGTCGCGCAGGTGCTCGTCCTATGGGGAAGGCCTCGGGGTCTGAGACCCCCCGCTATTCCTCCAGGACATCTCGCATGATCGGGGGAGCTTCGGGGCGGCCCTCCGCAGGCTCCTGGTGGAAGCAGGCCGGGGGGAGCAGTGTGCCCCGCGGCTGCGCCAGGAGCGGATCGCCCGGAGGGGGGCAGGACGCGTATCCGGGCGCTCCGATCGCCCATGTTTTCGACGAGGCTCACGGGCGGATGCGTAGCCGCTCCTGGGGATGGATCCGCCCGAGGCGCAGCCTCCGCGAGAAGGATGAAGAGGAGGACGGGGGCGGATTCCGGTCCCGACGGCTCGAATAGGGGGTCGACGACAAAATCGGTGTACCCCAAACTTGGCTTTCCGTCGAATCTACGATCGAATGCGTAGAATGCTCTACGGAGCATTCTACGTATTCTTTCGTAGGCTCGACGAACAAATCAGTTTGGGGGTACATCAGTTCTGCAGTCGATCCCCTACTCGAGCGGCATCCTCATCGACAGCGCGCCGCTCTGGTTGACGCCCTGCCAGTCCCCGTAGAACCTCGCGGCGGCCAGCGGGGGGAGTGCGGAGCGGCCGGGGGGGGGCGGGAGCGGCCAGGGCCAGGGGAGAAAGGAGCAGCAGCAGAGGGAACAGCGGAAGCAGCGGGAGCAGGGGGGAGGGGGGCGCGGCAGTGGTCGGCGGGAGGAGCGGGAGAAGAATCATGACGAGAAGGATGGGACAAGATGCTTCACCAAAAAAGGACCCCTGAGCCGTTGGGAGGGGACCTAAGCTGGGAGGGCCACAAATATTAGGGATATGGGATCTCTTCTGCAGATGTATCGAGCCAAACCGCCCAGTTGTATTTTGAAGCTCGCTGAGGGGCAGCGAACGCGATCTGTTTCTGGGGCGACGGGGGAGAGGGCAATGCTTCTGTATGGCAAGGGCAAGCATGAGCAGCCCAATCGTGGGCAAGAGCAAACCTGAAATCAGAGCTTCTCGCGAAGGGCGGCGGTAAGGATTTCTGTTGACCGATCAAGCGCGCCCACCGAGCGTACGGGGATCTGGCCCTGGAAACAACGCTGCCCCCCCAGCAACCTTCAAGTTGTATTATCCATAATGCCGAGAGGAGGACCTCAGTGAGGCCACGTCTTCACTGTGTTATTAGGGTTAGGGGTTCTTCTATCCTCGATGACAAGAGCCGTCGCCGCAGTGACGCGCGTCAGCCACGGAGCTCTACGCAGCGCCGTCGCGCGCTCACACTCCGAAGTGGCAGACGAGGACGTCTTCGCAGGGGCAATGAAGGAAGTCCCAGGAAGGTCTCGCAATGACGATGAAGGGCTTAGAAGGGCTTATACGCCCGATGAAGGGGCCATGAAGCCAGATGCTAGCCGGATTGCGCAAAATTCCTTCTATGCCGGCGTAAACCCGACACAACGGGAATGTGCTGGATGGGGCCAGATTTAGCGGGAGTAAGCCGGGCTCAGTGGGACTGTTCCGGATTAGCATCAGGCGGGCTCGCGACCACGCGGATCTACCAGCGCTAATGCTGAATGAGATCTCCCAGGAGTTGCATCCGCACCTCGGGGTGGAGGTGCCACCTCGGCATGCGCGTGCTATGCGACGGAGGGGCCATCGGCACCGGAGGGCGAGGCCAGAGAGCTCGGAACTGCTGCCGACGGGGGTGCTGGGCGCGCGCCGCTGGGAACCGCGCCGGCCAGGCCGGCCGGCGCAGGCCGGCGCAGTCGCCCCCTGCGGGGGACGGAGTCCTCCTCCTCCTCCTCCTCCTCCTCCTCCTCCTCCTCCTCCTCCTCCTCCTCCTCCTCCTCCTCCTCCCTCTCCTCCTCCTCCTCCTGCTCCTCCTCCTGCTCCTCCTCCTCCTCCTCCTCCTCCTCCTCAGGGACCGACCGTCCCGGCATTCCTATGGGCCTACCACGGAGCTTTCCTAGAACCCAATCGTGTTCTGAGAGCAAACACAGTGCTCTTGGAACATATATGCCCGATGTGTTAAAACAAAACAGTCCCCGCCAGAACTGTTCTGAGGCAAGTTCGTGCAAACCACAACAAAGGTTCCTAATACACTCTTTGGTGGGCCTGTAGGCGAGCCAGGACGCTTCGCCACTGCTTGACGGGGAGCCCCTGCATGGGGCGGGGGGGCCGCGGGGAGAGGTCGCAGATCTGCGGGTGCGGGCGCGGGGCACGCGCCACACCGTGTCATTGCACCGACCTTGCAGACGTGCTGCTGCGGATTTTTGCGTGGATGTCTGTCAATAAAAAGCCCCCGAAAAAGGCGAGCGAAAAACGAGGTGCATTCCACGCGGATTTTTGTGGTCTCCATACCTGGCCACGTAAATCCGCCAGAAAATCACGTCGAGATCCGAAACGAAACTCGCCAGGACAATCCGGGTCCATCTCATTTTTTGAGCAGGGACCGACCGTCCCGGCTTTTCTATAGTCCTACCACGAAATGTTTTTTAGATAAAATCATAAATGTTATACTAACAAAAATATTGCTCTTAGAACATAAACCCCGTGTGCTAAAACAAAACAGACTCCACCAGAAATGTTCTAAGAACATTTCGTGTAAACCAAAAAGATGATTAGAACATTGTTTGGCTGGGCAATAGGCGAACCAAGATGCGTCGCCACTGCTTAATTTTTCCGAGCAAAATCCGCTCTGCGATTTTGGCGCCATGACACTCCGGGAGGCGCGAAGTGGACCAGCAGGCGGCGGCAGCGGATTCCGGAGGGCTGCTGGCGCACACGGGGGAGGGCGGAGTACTCTCGGCGGCTGGCCGGCGCTCGCGGGCGCCCGGTAAGCGTGCTGGTTGGGGCGCGGGCTGGAGCTATGGCAGAGGTCCACCTACCAGACCACCCCAACCCAGCCCGAAGACCCGAGCTTCGGGTTTTGGGGGGGATACGGGTTTCATACGTGTTTTCTCCTATGTTCCCCAACCCCACCCACACTGGGACTGGAGGGCAACTTGGAGTCTTCGGGTTGGGTTGGGGTGAGTTGGTGGGTGGTGAGCAGAGGTCATTTGTCGCAGGTGGAGGAGCTGCGCGGGCTGTCCGGGGGGGGGCGCTGCGGCGAGCGCGTGGGGAGAAATGAAGACGGGCTGGGGCGTATCGGCAGGAATGCAATCCACATCCTCCTGTGGCCACCTCTTGGGAAGCTGGTTCTTACTTCCGCCGGCTTTCGCTCGCCTCCCCTTCATCACTACTCCCCAATCGGTCACTGGAAGTTTCGTGGCGGGCTTCGGTCTCTACCCATGCCAGGCGCACTCTAAAAACCAAAGCCGGATGCCTTGCAGCAAGGGTGCGTGGAGAGGCAAAGCCCAAGAATCTACCCCGACCCCGCCCCGCTCGCACCCCCCCGTCTGCGGGGGTGGCTCTGTGAGGCTTCCGCCGGCGGAGCTGGCCCCGTTTAACTTCCTCTTTTGCCATCACAGCCCCCCTTGGTCAATGGCTCTGGAGGCTTCGTGTGGGGTCAGCTTGTGCCTACCGGTATCTCGGCGCCATTTCTCACTCCGAACGATGCAAGACCCGCAGAGGCACACAGGGCGGACGATCAGCCAGCACAGCTAGTCACAGCTGAACGGAGAGGCCTAGCATCCTGCCCCCGCGCACCCCCGCCTCTGCAGGGGTGGCACGGCGAGGGAAGCCTCCCCGAACCCTCTGGTCCAGGCAGGGCTACGGAACTACACCAAAACAAAAATCGAACCCCGATCCAAGACACTCTCACCTGCCACCAGAAGAGCCAAACAAATCATTGATTAGCCTCTGGTTCGAAGCCCCTGGGTTCCCTGCTCGAGAGATGGGGGGTTCCTCGGGCTCTGCTATTACTACCTCGGGATATCCGACTACTTGCGCGGCTTCTTCCTGCCCTTGCCTGCTGCCCCCCCGCCTCCGCCCCTGCGGAAGGCCAGGCGCTCCACCTGCTTGTCGGCGCGGTCCTTGCCCAGCTGGAGGCGGATCGCCTTTAGGCATCCGTTGGACCTCACGATGTCGAACGAGGTCTTGAGCTCGGGGTGCGAATTCATCGCAAAGAACCATTTCACGCACTCGACGTCGCTGCCTGGGCTCTCCTTCGTCTCGATAAAGAAGCATCTCGTGGCCTGGACCACTGCCTCCTTTGTGCTGGCCCTCTCCCCCCGCGTCGCCAGCATCGCCAAGGCGTGCTTGGTGCTGATCGGGTCCAGCCCCTGCTCCGCGGCCTGCTCGACCGCGTCCTTGCCCCGCCTGATGGCTTCCATCACCCTGAAGAGGAGGCACTTGAGGTAGGCGTCTGGCCTCTTTCCGAGCGGGTTGCCGCGGAAGGCGCCCTCCTCGGCCTCCTCTCGAGCTTTCTCCCCTGCCTCGGCGTATCGCATCGTGCCCACCTCCGGCGCCTTGGCGATCGGGTTCGGGGACCTCATCATGATCACGAAGCTGTCATCGCGCGCTGCTCCTCGGAGTGTGTCTTCGTGCTGCAGCGCCAGGCGGGCGATGGCTGTCTGCAACTGCTTGTTCATCGTGCCCTCGCCCTCTGCGTCCTTCGGGTCCTTCTGCCTCCTCCTTCTCCTCTCGGGGTCTCGTCGCGCCCTTGGTGATCGTCCCGAGCGGCTCGAACATCGCTTGGTCCAGCACTGTGGTCGGCACCTGATGAACTGGGAACGGGTTGGGCCGACTGCTGTCCTCGAGTCACGTGGTACCAGTGGAGAAGACGACGTTGGAGAGAGTCCTTTCTGGTGAAAGAAGTACTGCAACGTGGACATACCCAACGTTTAAGATGCTCCTCTGGTGCAGCTACAACGTTAGGCTCAATCTCATGCACTCGCGGTCTGTGGTTCAAAAGACCCTTGTGGCCCCGACGCTCTTTCCCACAATCGGGACACCGAAGTACTTGGATTTCGATACCTTCACCGCCCTCGCCACCAGGTCGATCATCACTCGGGGCCGAGAACGACAGCACGGAACGGAGGGCCTTGACGGAGGTCTCGTGGAGCCAGACGGGCCACTTGGGGTGCACTGTGGGAGCTCTCGATGGGGTATCTGGTACTTCTGGTTCGGCCGAAGACTTCCATAGGGTAGTCAGGTCCTCCTTTAGCAGCAACAGTCGAGCAGTAGGTTCCTGGAGGGAGGAGGCCTCGAACAACAGCCTGCCGAATACAACTGCTCTCACCATTTTACTCGGGACGTTGGTTCAATAACCTGTTTCCACCCTGACTTCTGAATGGGAGGGTAGAGGTCACGCCCGATAGGTTCGCCTTCTCCCTGATCCCCTCGTTCGGAACGTGTTTAAGATGGGCTGATGAACGGAGGAGGTGTCGAAGGCGCCTGTTTTGCCAACGCTCAAGTCGCGCGACTTCTGAATTAGTCAGTACAACCACTTCCGTGGAAAAGGGAGCCACTGAACGCACCAGCGAGCACCACAAACGAATTCTCAGCCGCATGCCAATGTTGCTGCGGATGATGCGTTGCGCCAGTCTGCCGTGGGCAAGGCTCGCACTCTGCAGGCTAGCAGCGACCTCCTCTCGCATGGTGCCTTGAACAGAAGAGCGCGCTCCTAAATACTTGACATGCGGGAGTGCGTGCTGGGCAAGAAACATACCGTCAGCTTCGCGAAAGGGAACTCCTGTTTGATTACTCTTGACCACTCGTCTAAATCGTTTACATCCTCCTCCAGCTACTCCTATCCTCATCTCCGTCTTGGGCGTGATGAGTTTCATACCTCTCGACTCTATTTCCGTCCTCAAGAAGTTCAAGGAACCCGTGACTTCATCAAAGGAGTGGGCGACCGTCATTGCGATCAAGTCGTCAACAAATTTTACTTCCGAAACATTCATCAGTTGGTGCACCTGCTCGCTCAAAGCGCCCGTGCACCGCAAGATGTGGAGGGCAGGATCGAAGACGACTTGGACCCCTGGGAAACCTTTTTTCGATATACCCTCGGAACCCTTCGAAATTATCATGTCGTAGATCGCGATAAATAGGCTTGGGCCTTCCACTGAGCCCTGACGCACCCCTTTCCCCACCAGGAGCTTACGAACGGGTTGGTTGGTACGAGGGTCCATGATAATATAGCATGTCCCATTGTGTATTTCCCCGATGCAGAAACGGACGCCTCTGGACATAGATCACTGCTCAAGGGCCACCCA
Source organism: Prorocentrum cordatum (assembly GCA_963575745.1). Lineage (NCBI taxonomy): Eukaryota > Dinophyceae > Prorocentrales > Prorocentraceae > Prorocentrum > Prorocentrum cordatum. The sequence continues at coordinate 278,000 of CAUYUJ010015776.1, read as the reverse complement.
AATCTGGCCCCGAGGTCAAAGGTCGAACGCCTTTTCCAGATCCAGCAGGATAACGGCAAGAAAACGAGCGGGCTGCTTAGATCGCCGTTCGCATCCGTGGAAGCGGCGCGCAGGATCTCGTCGACCACCACTACAGCACCTCGTGTCGAGCGGCCTTGTAGGGCTCCGAACTGCGTGCTAGAATGAGAGGCCCCCAAACGCCGCAGCGTCGGCATGGAAACAGTGTTGGCGTAGGCCTTGCCCATGTGGCCGATGAGATTAATTGTTCCATAATGGTCCTTCGTATTGGTCCTGTCTCTCTTGGGTTTTCTGATGCTAACCGTCTCACCGCTTTTAAAGATCTGAGCAGCTCGGCCGTAAACCTGGCATGATTTGAAAACGGCCGTCATTGGGCCTTTGATCACTGGGCTGGTAAGTTCCCAAAGTTCCGCAACGGCACCTTCTCCTTCGGGTCGGGGGGCGATCGGCGTCCAATGCTCGGGGTCGTGCCATTTCAACGTGGGGCCTCTCTGGGAGCCCGGGAGCTTCCAGATCACATCTTCCACATCATCCTCTGTGAAATCGCCTTCCAGGGAAACGTCGGGGTCGTTTGGCTCCTGAGGGCCCGTTTTACTCCCGCCGGCTTCCGCCGCCGTCCGCCGAGGAAGAGGCGCCAACTCCTCCGAGCCTCGAAGGCGAGCTCCTCTCGGGAAGGCCTCGTGCGTCCAGGAGCTTCCCGACGTTCCCGCCCTCGGCCCAGGGGCCGTGGGACACACAAATAAATACACACAAATAACCATATTCCCTATATGTTCCAATATTTTTTTGGGTTTCTGTCTTCCCCCCATTTCCCATATTTTCCAATATTTTCTTGGGAATCGGCGATGAATTGTGTCTCTGTGTTTTTTCCCCTCCTGAGGAGCACCCTGCCAGGCCTCCCGAGAGCCCCGGAGCCCACGGCAGGCCCGTGCGACGCCGCTGGCCGCTTCACGCTGCTGGGCCCACCCTCTAGACAAAAGCGTACGCGCTGCAGCACCGTCGTGTTTTTCCTTCTTGCGCTGCGGCACGACCGCTCGATGCGCGTGTGTGTGCGTGTGTGTGCGTGTGTGCGTGCGTGCGTGCGTGTGCGTGTGAGAGAGAAACAAAGAGAGAGAGAGAGAGAGAGAGAGAAGATGAATTACTCCTTGCCGTCGCTCGGACGTCCATTCCCCGTGCATTCGTCGGCCTCTCGCCCGCCTTTGGCCCCACAAGGCGTTTTTGGAGGGTCCACGCCGAGGAAAACGTGCACACGTCCGAGCGCTGCCAGGGCCCTGGGGCTGCGGCTATCGAGTGCTCCTCCTGCTGCTCCCCGCCCTCCCCACCTCCGCCTGCCCCCTGACAGCCGGGGTGGACCGGAGAGGACACGCGAGAGGACACGAGGCTCTCCCGATGGCCACACCGCCAGTGGAACGTAGGGGGGCACGGGTCGCGAAGCACAGGGCACAAGGGTACCCTTGTTCGGGCAGGGTCGACCTACTACAGTCGGGGCGTTGACCTAAGGAACCCTAAATAAGGAACGAGGCCCCTTTTCCCCATAAGTTAAACTTCGATTTCCCATGGAAAACCCAACGCAAACTGTAAAACAATCAAGGAACACCGAGCCCCTCGCCAACGAAAAGGGTTCCTTCTTCAGGGCCCCGACTGTAATCAAACTCGACTGCATCTCCTCTTCCTTCCCCCTCGCCCCCCCAATCCGCACCGCCGCTGCGGGCATCCGCGGGGAGCAGGCGCGGAGAGCCAGTTCTTCCTCGTCCCCGGCTCGTTCTTGAGCCACGCGATCCTGCAGGCTCGCGGGCCCTCCGCCGCCGACACCCTCCCGCCTGTCCTTCTTCTTGGACGAAGAATTTAAAGATACCCCCCAAAATAATCCCAAAAAGCTCCCAAATGGTAAAACAACCGTCCCCAGACTACTGTTTGACTATTTTTGCATGTTCCTCCTCTAGAGGGACGTGCCCGACTTAAAACCAGAGGCCTCCTAGATGGGGTCCGAGTGGGTGGGGTCGGAGGATCGCGCCGCATCGCCGGTGCATCGGCGACGCATCGGGGATGCACCGGCGAGACATCGTCGACGTCGGCGATGCGTCGGCGACGTCGACGTGAAGCAGATCGGGCCCCACATCGAGCCGCATCGGCGATGCATCGGCGATGCGGCGCGATCCTCCGACCCCACCCGGGAGGCCCAGAAAGTCGCGGGCTGGAGCCGACGCCTGCCCAGCTGATGTTAGAAGAGGGCAGGCTCCTGGGCTCGGCGAGGCTCCCACGCCCCCCCCCCCCCCCCCCCGAGCTTCCCCCTGCCGACGAGGACTAAAAGCGATATGAGGACACCTCGAGAAGCTCTGAGGTCCGGCGGCTCTGGAGGCTGTCTTGGGAGCCGCGGCCTTCTCCGAGCGTTCCGGAGCGCCCTGGAAGCGCTCCAGAACTCTCTGGAACGGATTCGCCTTCGACCTGGCCCCGTCCGACCCCCCTCCCCCTCGACGTGCCGCCGTTCCTCCTCCTCGTCCTCCTCATCCTTCCCGTCCTTCTCCTCCTCCTCCTCCTCCTCCTCCTCCTCCTCCTCTTCCTCGTCCTCCTCCGTGGAACGGATTCATCCACGTCCTGGCCCCGCCCAAATGCTGCTGAGTTTGTCCCCCCTGCCTACCCCCTGACGTTCGTGCGCTCACGCGTATGGTGCACACTGGCCGAGATGGGGATGGGACAGATCTCGGGACAAGGCCAGGCACAACAAAAACTGACCTCGAAGGGCTTGCTCGGAGCGAGCGTGAACGCGCCCATGAAAAATTAGGGGGAAACAAAAGAACGGCACAAGATGCAAGACTGGCGATATCGATATGATTGATCCTGCTGTATGACCAACGATACTGCCGTTTGACAAAGCAATCCCGTCACATCGTGTTTCCTCTCGCGTGGAAGTATAAGTGACAACGCCTGGCAATCGCGTGTCCATGGCAACACAGACTTTTCTTGGGAAGGCGACAAGCCCACCACAAACACCAGGGGGGTGCAACATGTACGGCTCTGCGAGATGCAAATGCACAAGGTGCTCCGCGAAAACGCCGATTTGTTCTGCCCGCCAGTCCAGCGTGTGAGCGTTTCAGAAAGCCTAGGCTACAGCCTACAGCCTGAGCTTCAGCTCTGCTGGGCGGGGGTTGCAGGGGTGGCTCTGCTGGGAACGGGGGATAGGGGGGTCATGCTCCGCCTGAGACCGTTTTCTGGGCGGGGGGCTGGGACACAACAAATCTCCAAATTCCCAACCCGGAGGCCAAAGAGCCAAAGATAGCCGCCAAAAATTTCCCAGACGGCTCAAGATGCACCCAAGATGGCCCAGGATGTCCTCAAGTTGGCCCAAGAGCGCCCCAAGAGGCCTCCGAGACGGCCACAAAGGCCTCTAAGAGGTCCTCCAGGAAGGCCCGAAGAAACCCAAATCATGGATTTCTATACGGAAAAAGTTGGGCGCTTCATTATTTCCCTGCCGTCCGACGGCCCAAGACGGCCCCAGAGGCCCCCGGCCCCCAAGACGGCCCCAAAGGCCTCCAAGATGGCCCCATAACGGCCCAAGAGGCTCCTAAGACGGCCCCAAGAGGGTCCCCAGAAGGCCCCATAGGCCTCCAAGACGGCCAAGATGGCCTCCAAAACAACCCTGAAGAGCCCCAAAAGGCTCCCAGACGGCGCAGCGAGGCGCCCAAGGCGGCTTCCGACAGCGTCCGACAGACCAGAAACGCCCTAAGATAGCCAAACAGACTTCTAAGCATCCCCGCAGAGGCTAAAAGACACCCTCAGGAGGCCTCCTCCCACGACGGCCCCAAGAGGCCCCAAGACGGCCTCGTAGGCCTCCAAGCGAACCCGAGCACCATCGGGAGTGCCCCGGATCGGCGGCACTGGATGGAGGCCCATAATATCTACAGGTGTATATATATATATATATACATATATATATATATACACATACATACATATATTGATTGATTGATTGATTGATTGCGACGCTCTCCAATAGGAACACTCTGGAGTGTTTTCCAAGGGATTCCTGTAGTGAGGCTTTCGAATCGAATCCTTTTGTGTTGCTTTCGAAAAGATCCTTGGTGTGACCCTTGACAATAAGAGCCCTCGGTGAGGCTTCCCAAACGATTTTTCATGATTTTCCATCGAATCCTTTCGAAGCGCTTTCTGATATGTTTCCTTGTGTTGCATGTTCCTGCTTTTTCTTTTTTCCCCGTATCCAGCCCCTCAGATGAATAGTTTTGGAGGGGGGCGACCATCAATTTACGGGGGATGGGTGAGCCTACTGGGGGAAATCTGCTTTCCCTCGTTCACGTCGCCCTTCTCGACTCGGCCCACGCACCCCTTGTTCGATGCTTCCTGGCGTCCAGGTAGCGTCCACCTCCTGCTCCTCCTTGCATGGCTACCCCCCCGCCACCCCTCTCTCCCCCAATTGCCCCTGGAACGTTATTTTTTTTTTGTTTTGCTGCTCGTCCGCGGCTCCGCACGATCTTGTCCTGCCGCAGGCGGCCCCACGCGCCCCACGCCCCCAGCGCCGCCCCGGCGGAGAGTTGCAGACTGAGGTCGGGGGGGGGGGGGAAGGGGCGCGGCGAAGCGGTCGTGCGGCCCGAGGGGGGCAGCGCGGTGTCCCCCAAGGCCCCAACGGCGCGGATCGCAAAAACCGCGCAGCGGCGTAGCACACCCAGCGTAGTCGCCGAGTAACCACCGCCTGTGGAACGTCTCCTGGTACCGAGGCCCATCCGCCGCATTTTGTGGTTCATATCAGGGTTCGACCTAAACAGTGTTGTTAGTTTTCGTGTTGTTTCCGTTGTCCCTCGTTTTGTAGTCAATCCGCCGTTGCTGTAAAGCGAACTCGAATCGAACACGGCCCACGAAATCGCCACCAAAACACCGTTTCGGTCCACCCCTGTTTCGTATTCGAATTCCCCAGTCACGCCCTTGCGGATTCATGTCCACGACCCTCGGTCGTCGCAATCTGTTTCAGATACGCTCTTTCGCACATCGGCCGTCCCCAGCGCGTCCCCTGTCCGCGCCCATCCTCCCGCCGGGCCGCTCTCGCCGTGGCTCTCTCCCAGGTGCTCGTTCTCTGGCCCACGCTGTAACTACCATTGCACTGCGCCGCCTCCCCCATCCCTCCAACAGATCAGCATTTGGCGCACATTCTCTGGGACTGCAGCGTCCATGGTTGGTGCCCATGCGCTCAACATTGGAGACGTCGTGCCAGATGTCCCGCCTACGTCGCTCGCAAGTGCCAGCCAGCTTGCCATGGGACTCCTCATCACCACAAGGTCCCAGTAAGCCATCGGGCCTGCCAGGACTCCCGCCCGCATGGCCCTTGGCATTCCGCCCCTATTGGGGGGCTCTGTAACACGTTTTGCTACCACTTCTTGCCATGCTGTGCGATGCTGGTATTTGGCATCTTGCGTGGCGGTGGTGGAAACGGTGCTATCGGCCGCAGCGGTGATGATCATATATGATGCGAGTGTGGTCATGAAGTTGCCATATGGCGACCTGGGATAACTGATTCGAGATCCTTCCTGATCTGAGTGGGCAACAGTTGGTCAACGCGCGTGTCGTTTCTAAGTTCTAGACGCGCCCTCCTTATACCTGCCAGCAAGTGTTGTCACGGCACAGTACGTTAAGGTACGCTCATGCACGATGTATCGATATATGTAGGTGTAACCCTTCAGTGGTGATGCGGGATTGAAGCGGCAACGTTGATGCAACGATCTGATTAACTATGCTGACGCTCAGGGGCTGAGGATGAGAACGTTGTGGCGATGGCTCAAGGATTCAAAACCGACGATTCGCACTGGCGCCTCTTCAGATCTTCGTGGATCGTCCTATCCTTGCCCTGCCTGACCCACCACCAACAGACCCGACCAACCGCACAGCCAACCGATCCCCCCCATCTGCACAAGCACGCGAACACTGCACTCGGATGACACCCTCAAGCACATCAGGATAAGCCGCTCATTCCTGCAATGATGCGTTCAGCGGTGGGCGGGTCTGCCTCTCCCATCTCGGTGCAGGCATACTTTCATTTGAGGCCTGGAAATTGGCACCAACACTAACACAGTGCGTTGCCTCCACAGGGGGAAGACGATCCCAGATTTCGGTGTTGGTGGTAATATTTCGGCCACATTGGAAGCCAGAATATTACCACCATCACCGAGATCGGCATCTTCTTCCCTCGGTGAATGCACACCGCCGATATTGGTGTTGGTGTCAATCTCTAGGCCTGCGATTTCATGCATCCATGCCAGTTTCTCCCGGTCTTTCTCCTGGCGGTCATGCCTGCCGACAGGCCCAGGCTTCCTGCACACCCTCCTCCCCCTGCGAGCACTGCGAGCGGCTGGGTCTCCTGCCCGCCTGCTCGACGTCGCCGCCCCCGAGCATGCTGAAGGTGTACGCCGCGCTGGTCTTCCCGTCCCTGGGCTGTGGGGGTAGGTCCTCCTCCTCCTCCTCCTCCTCCTCCTCCTCCTCCTCCTCCTCCTCCTGGGGACACGGATCTTCCACACCACGCCCACAGACCAACAAGTCCGGCACAAGACGATCGTGGACCGGAGACTTGCACACAAAAGCGGCCTCCCCCGGCGACGCGAGTTCTGAACATCACCCCCGCACGCAGACAGCAGGCTGGCCTGGCGCACGGCACGCGCACGGGGGCGGCGGCCACACATTGGCCCCCGAGAGGAAGCCTTTCAGGGCCCCACAAACCTGGACACGCTGGACCAGGACATACAACATCACTCGAAACAATGTTTCCCATATAGACCCGGACGACGGCGACCAAGCCCTAAACGCTTGCGCACCCCCCCATATAGACCCGGACGACGACCCGAAACCTGCAGCGCAGCAGACGAAAACACTGCAGCGGACAACCAAACCTGACCCTGCAGTAAAGGGTGTCGCTTCCCCGACTTGCCAGTGTCCTGGTTAGTCTGTTGGGGACACCAAAAGGTACCGATACCGCTACTCCCCGGGCCGTTCCCCGGGTGCGTTCTGACCAAGATTTCGAGGCGACCCCAGCGGTGGTGACGAGGGCCTCCCAGGAGGCCCAAAAAGGGGAGAACGGGCGGTGGGGTAGAGGTACGGTAGAGGGAAACAAGTAGTGACCCCCCCCCCTGCCCCCCAAACTCAAGGTTGGCACGCGCGGGGGAGACTGCGGTCGAGGTGCCACTCATCAGACCCACCGCCAACTTTGAACACTGGGGGGAGGGGGAGGCGTTCACAGATGAATGTGGCACGAGTGCTCGCGATTTTTTCCGAGGCCTGTAATTATGGGTACCTTTTCCTCTTATGATCTGTGTCCTGGTCCTGGTCTCTGGGGGCCCGAGCCTTGGCCACAGTCCGAGCGGGCGGCTCCCCCCTGACCTTCCAGAGAGCTATTTTTTAGCACTGGAAACTTAAAACCTAAACAAAAACCGAAACAGCCTAAAACCAAGATGTAGAATAGCTGTGTGATGGGTTTTTAAGTCAGGTGCTATTTTTTAGCCCTCCTGGAAGGTCAGGGTCGGTGGCAACTACCGGCGGTGGACAAACCTCACTTTAGCAGACCTCCCCTGAGTGAAAGCGGCCTGGGACCGAAACCGACGGACCTGGACCAGCAGACACGACGGCCGCGACGCCCTCTCGCGAACCGAAAACGGCCAATTCCTGAATCGACGTGTCAGGGTAGCAGGTCTGTCCACCCCCGAAACTACCAGGAGGTGTTCGTCGGATTGGCGAAGGAGGATTAAGCCCCACTGGGGGGCTGCTGCGCCGGATTCGGAAGCGAGGATAAGCGGGGTCCAGCGGGATGCAGCCGGATGGAGCCAAATCCAGCCGAGTGAAGCGGGATGAAACCAGATCAAGCACTTTGTGGGCCCGGGAAACGGCAGGGCCGCTTTTTTACCGTTTCCAAAAAAATGTCCTTCGCAAATGGAAACGGCAAAAAACAGCGACCGGAAACGGCAAAATAACAGCTCCAAGATTGGAACCGGAGCCGGAACCGGTCAAAAAACGGCGACGGAACCGGTAAAAAAACGGCGTCGGAACCGGCAAAAAAACGGCAAAACGGAACCCGCAAAAAAACGGCCCTGTCGTTTTTCCAGGGCCCACTAAGATCAAGCATGCCAGATTTCGGACCAGGGCAGAGACAGACTTTGGCCCCCCAGGAGTTGCCTCCGAACTCCAGAGGCGCCAAGGCATGGCCGCCTCCAAGGCCGCCCCCCCGGCAAGGCCCGAGTGGCAGGCGAACCATGCGGCCGGGGAGATCCGCGTGTCGTCGCGGCGGCGGCCCCGGCGACACGCGATGCCCTGCAAGCGGACATCGCTCCGCTCCGCGTGGAGGGACGTTGACGCTTCCTTGACCTTAGGAGGGCTAAAAAATAGCACCCGACTTAAAAACCTATCCTAAAGCTATTCTACGTCTTGGTTTTAGGCTGTTTCGCTCAGCTTTTTAGGTTTTTAGGTTTCTAGTGCTAAAAAAATAGCTCTCTGGAAGGTCAGGGTTGGGGACGGGGACGTGTGTGGAGTGTCGCGCCGAAGCGCGGTGGGCCAGAACCGGTGGTTTGCGGCACGCGGAGCACAAACGTTGCAGGACGGAAGCCGCGCCCCTGGCGACGGGAACACCTCCTGCGCGGGTCTCCTGGAGCCCTCCGACCTCCTCCCTCGCGTGGGCTCCGCCTCGTGCGCTGGGTTCCATGATGGACGCCTCCCTCCGCCTCGCCCTCCCCCTCCCCCCCTTGCCCCCCTCCCCCCGCCTCCCTTTCCCCCTCCCCCTCCTCCCTTTCCCCCTTCCCCCCCCCCCTCCCGCCCTGCTCCCCTCCCCTCGGGGCTCCCCTCCGGGGTGCCGCCAGCCGCCCCTGCGGCGCAGACCCGTGCGCCCCCCGCGGGGTCGCTGGCGCTCGCGGCGGGGGGCGGCCTGCCCCGCGGATCTCCCCCGCGCCGCAGTGCGCCGTCCGAGGACGGAGCCGACCCCCCCCCAGCCCTCCCCCCAGCATCCCTCCCCCCGATCTCGTCTTCTCCCCTCCTCTCCTCCCCCCCCCCCACAAGCAAACCGCATCCACACTGTGGATTCTCCCTCCTCCCCCGAGGTTGTCCGCAAGATCTCCAGCCCCTGCGCGCATGTTTTTTTTTTTTTACACACACACACACACAGGGCTTCAAGCGCCGATCTCCCTCACGGTTGTTTTGGCAATCCGACGGTTTTCGGTTTCAAAATCGTGCTCCCGCTGCAGCGTGCGTCGCAGTTTCGGATCGGCGCGGTGATCCCGTCGTTCGGAATGGCGCTCTCGCCCCCGCGCGGGGCACTTTTCTGGATCCGAGTCTTGCTTCATTGTGCCCCCCCTTCAAATTCCCCTCCTCCGCCTTCCCCTGGCCCTCGTGTCCCTCCCGCTCCCTCCACCTCGGTTCCTGCTGACTCCGAGTTTATGTTTGTCGTTGTCGCCCTCCTCATCTCCCCCTCTCCGCCATCCCCTGGTCCCCCTGTTCCTCCCGGTCCTTCCGCTTCAGTTCCTGCTGCTGCTGTTCGCCCTCGTCCTTTTCCTCCCGCTCATCGTCCTGCTCACCCGCCACCTCCTCCGCCAATGAACTCTGCTGCTCCGCTTGTTTCCGACGGAGTGGCCTTTCTGTGGGAGTCGCAGGTCGGCTAAGAGAGAAGACTCAGCGCCATGGGAAGGGACGGGAGGGAGGGAGGGATAGGATGACAGATGAGGCGCGAGCGCACCTAGCTTGTCTTCCTCTTCCTCTCCCCCCTCCTCACCTCCGCCTCCTGCCCTCTCCTTCTCCCCCTGCCCCTCTGCCCCCTCCCCCCCTTCATCGTCATGATCCCACGCTCGCCAACCCCTATGCTCCTCATCCTCTTCCGTCCTCCCTCCAACTCCCTGCTCCTCATCCTCATCCCCAACCCATCTTCATCCCCATCCTCCGCATCATCATCCACATCCCCTGCCCGTCCTCCTCCCCATCCTCCTCGTCCTCATCTCCTCCTCCTCCTCCTCCTCCTCCTCCTCCTCCTCCTCCTCCTCCTCTTCCACCTCCTCCTGCCCAGCCTAATCACATCGCGCCCGACTCAAGCTCTCAAGGCCCCGCAGGGGATCCCGAGGGACATCGCCGGGGGATCCGGTCCCCTCTCTCGGCGTCATGCCTCCGAGTCCCTGAAGCCTAGCACTGCAACGCATCCCACCCAGTCTTCATGTCCCGCCCACGTGCCCCGTCATCTTCCCCCCCAAGCACGAGCCATTCCCCAGGATCCTCTTTTCCTCGTGGGTCGTTCTGCGGACGGCCCCGAGGCCCAGGAAAGGCCCCCCAGAGGCCGAGAATCCTCCCACGCCTCCCGCCGCGTTCTTTCATGACCCGAGGGCGTGTGGGAAAGCTCTGCTGCATCTTCGGGGGACCTTGTCTGTCCCGTCGCACTGCCCGCACCGCCCGCACTGTGGCTGCTGGCTCCCCCTCTGGGTGTACTGCGACGCCGACCCGCGGCTGCTGCCAGGGGCGACCCTTCAGCCTGGCCGCGCCCGCGCACCCGCCGCAGCCTCGCTGCGTGAGTGTGCCCCCGCGCCCTGCTCCCCTCTCCGCGGCCGCCATCCCTCCTCCCCCCCCCCCTCCGGCATGCAGGGCGGGCTAATTCGCGATGCCGTGCCCCAATCTCGCCCAGACGCGAGTGCGGATGGCCTCTGCCGCGCTGCGACGGAAAACAACTGTCCCGTCGCGCCCCTACCCGCGTCGAGTCCGTGTCGAATCCATGTTGGACTCGTCCAATCTGCGTCGAATCCACGTCGAATCCGAGTCGAATCCGCGCCAAATCCGCGACGAGTCCGCATCGAGCCCGCGTAGGGCACAAGAGAAGACACCAATTCGGTGGGACAGAGGAGCTCCCCCGACAACGCATCGTAAGGAAAGGTGTTCAGTCCGAGCGGCGGCGGCGGGACCGAATGCATCCACCTTCTGGCCCGAATGCGTTATCCTCCCCCTGCTCCTCCTCCGCCTGCTCCTGCGCACGCCCCCCCCCATCCTCCTGCTCCTGCTCATCCCGCCCCACCCTGCTCCGGGATTGCTTCATTCCAAGCATGTCTCTCTCCTGCTTCACCTTCGCCTCCTCCTCCTCCTCCTCCTCCTCATCCTCCTCCTCCTCCTCTTCCTCCTCCTCCTCCTCCTCCTCCTCCTCGTCTTACTCCTCCTCCTCCTCCTCCTCCTCCTCCTCCTCCTCCTCCTCCTCCTCCTCTCCTCCTCCTCCTCCTCCTCCTCCTCCTCCTCCTCCTCCTCCTCCTCCTCCTCCTCCTCCTCCTCTTACTCCTTCTCCTCCTCCGCCTCCTCCTCCTCATTTCTCCCCTCCTGTCCTCCTCTCCATCCTCCCGCACTTGCCCCCCCCCCCCTCCTCATTGTCCTCCCGCTCCCGCGCCTCATCCTGCACACCCTCCCCCCCCCTTCTCCTGCTCCCCCTCCTCCTGCCCCTCCCCACCCCTTCCTCCATCATCTCCTTGCCTCGTGCCTCCTCCCTCGCACCAGACATCCGACGACGTGACCTTTTCAACTAGCGGGCCCCGGCCTCCCGACAAATTGCCCCGGGGGAAATGCCCGGCCTGGATGCGTGTTAGGTCTCGGGGCAAGGCAACTCGGGAGCCTACAAACGACGTACGTGCCCAAGCACGTACATGCATACGGTCCCCCAGTCAGCGAGACCAGCCTCGTAATACCAACGTTTCGAAGCGAGCGTGGGTGCATGTACGTATACGTCCTTCTCACGCTCCTGAGAAAATGGCCCTGGAGGACAAACAGGCAAAAGCCGTCTGGACTTAACGTTCAGATCGGCACGGCGGAATCCGCCGACCCCTTGGTCATCATCGGCGTGTGAGATGCTTCCCCCTCCCCAAACCCCTCCCCCTGGAGCCCGGTCCGGTCGAATTGAAGGGGAGGGCCTTCCCGGACTCTTTCTTCAGGTCCACGACAGCTTCTGGGGCCGCCCAAGAAGCCCCCAAGACGGTCCAAGAGGGCCCCGACGCCCAGGACGGCCCCAAGACGGCCTCAGAAACCTCCCAGACGGCCCAGGAGCCCCCGAGAGCATGCCTAAGAGGGGCCCAAGAGGCCAAAATTGACAAACCCCTATGGGAAAACCTACATCTTTATCATGCACGTTTTTTCGCCCTTCACGGCGTTGAAGACGGCGCCGGAGTCCCCCAAGACTGCCCCAAAACGGCTCGACAGGTTGCCAAGAGGCGCTCGGAACGGCCCCAGAGGGCGCCAAGACGGCCCAAGAGGCTCCCAAGACGGGCCAAGAGTGCCCCAAGACGGCCCAATGAGGGGCTCAAGAGGAGGAGCCTGAATCAACAATCCGAGCCTTCCGCCCCAAAACGGCCCCACGGAGGCCCAAGGGGCGCTGAAAAGGGCCCATGGGGCCCCCAAGAGGCCCCCCAAGAGGCCCCAAGAGGCCGCCAAGAGGCCCCCCAAGAGGCCCCAAGAGGCCGCCAAGAAGCTCAAAAGAAGCCCCTAGTACCACTCGAGGCATGCAACTTCTAACCCGCAGCCCAGGCACCAAGGATCTCAGGCCGGCGACCAAGGCACGGTGGCAGGATGGGCCGAAGGCCACTATATATCCGCCGCCCCCTGCTTGCAGGGGTGCACGGCGTGCTGGACGTTTCAGGTTTTGGTTTTGGTTCTTTTTCTAAAAGAACTCCCCAGTGGGCTTCGGCCCGTCCCGCCGGCCACCCGTAATTTTCCCAAAATCCGTCTGTCAATGCCTTTGTTGCCCCAACTTGGCCCAAGATGGCCTCCAAGACGGCCAAGATGGCCCAAGATGGCCTCCAAGATGCCTCCCAGACGGCCAAGATGGCCTCCAAGACGGGTAAGATGGCTCCAAGATGCCTCCAAGACGGCCCAAGATGCCCTCCAAGACGGCCAAGATGGCCCCAAGATGCCTCCAAGATGGCCCAAGAGGCCTCCAAGACGTTCTCCAGGAGAGCCCGAAGAGGCCAAAATCATTGGTTTTCCTTAGGTTTTTGAAGGTTTTTTGCGTTTTCTTCTTTTCGGCCTTCCGACGGCCCAAGAGGCCCCCAAGATCGCCCAAGAGGCCTCCAAGAAGGCCCTATGACGGCCCAAGGGCCCCCCAAGACGGCCCCAAGAGCGCCCCAAGACGGCCCAAGAGGCCTCCAAGACGCCCAACATGGCCTCCAAGACGGCCCTGAAGCGCCCCAAGAGGGCCCCAAGACGGCCCAGAGAGGCCCCCAAGACGGCTCCAGACGGCGTCAGACGGACCAGGAACGCCCTAAGACGGCCAAAGAGACCCCCAGGAAGCCCCCAAAGGCCCCCAAGAGGCCCAAGGAGGCCCCCAAGATGCCTCCAAGAGGCCTCGAAGAGGCCCCCAAGAAGCCCCCAACAGACCCCAAGGGTGCCCCAAGAGACTCCTAACAACCCTCATCCTCCTACTCTATTTCTTCCTCTTCCTCTTCCTGTTCATAATCATTCTCTCCCATGTGTTCCCCGAAAGCTTTCCAAACCGACTCGGGGAACTCATGGTCCGATAGCTTGGCCAAGCTCTAGTCCAACTTTCGGCCACATCGGCGTTTCCAAAAAGGCAGGGGGCGGCGGTGATTCGCCGTAGGCGTCTTCGATATATATATATATATATATATAGATATATCCCTCGTGGCTCATATATGTGTATAAGTGTATATATATGTACATGCATAAATATACATACATACATATATATATGTATGTATGTATATATATGAAATGCCGCGGGCATCGACCTCAATCGAGAAGAAGAAAAGAACTAGAAGGACGAGGAGGAGGAGGAAGAGGAGGAGGAAGAGGGGGAACAAACAAAAGAATCGTCGTCGCCGCCGATGTCTCACAGAAGTTCGTGGTTTTTCGACCACCCGAAGCATCTCCTCGAATTCGGCCTCCAGGAACCGTTTTCGGTGCCGGGGACCACCGCCGAAAGTCCGGGCTGAGAATCGACCTCCCTGGCAGGTGCCACCCCTTCGCAAAGGAAGGAACACGGGGTGGATCGAGGCTCGAGGCATGAGACTCCTAGTTCTTGGGCGCTCTCCGCCCCCTCTGGGCCTTCAGGAAGCTCCTCGTCGACACAGCTGGATCCACTCTCGAACTTCTGGCCGGACGCAACCCCAGCTGGGTCTCAACGATCCCCGAGCCTATCCAGGAGGGGGAAAATGAGGCCTGGGACAGGCCCGGTGAAGGCCCCAATAAACTCACATAAGACCACGAAAAACTTCCAGACAATCCCCTACAAGGCCCCCCTTGAACCCCACACGCTACGTAGGACAGGCCGAAACCCCAAGATTGCCCAGCGATCGCGCGCGTTCCGCGAATTCTGTCTTTCACTCTTGCTGCCGCCACAAGGGGTCGGCGGTGCGGCGTAAGCCAATGAATCAGCCGAACACGAGTCCCCGACTCTCCCGCTGACCACCCTGGCCGTTATTTTGTCGAGCCGCGCCCCAGCTGTGACGGGGAAAACCTCCAAAGCGCCATGCCACGCGGCTTGCTTCGTCGACGAGAGGCGCAGGCCGCGACGTGCGCCGCGTCCCACTCCTGCCAGGCAGCTTGCATCACCTGCGACCTAAGCATCGCCCAGACCTTCCAGGGGCCCACCCTGGGCAGCGCTTCGAGGCGCGCCCGAGCAACGACGGCGAGAACCTCCGGAAGCGCGCCCTCCACAAAGCGACGACCGCCGCCGCGCGATGCTGCCCAGCTGCAGACATCCGACGTTTCGATTCTGCTCGACGCATGGGCCCCCGTTTCCCTGGCTTGTGGTCCTCAGCCGTTCCAGGGCGGAACATCATTTGGCCTCCTCCCAGCTGCGGCAGGACTCAGAAGGCGAGGGTGAAGAACAGCAGGACGAGGAGAATGAGGAGGAGGGGGAAGGGTCAAGCTCGGTGGGCTCGCGCCACATCTTACATCCTACACCTCCCACTCATCACCCATCCCTTCCGATTGCGCTGTTGCTTCTCTATCCGCCCGCGCGTGTCATAGCGGACCTGGAACTCCAAAAACGACCCCATCGCGTTATGCGCAGTCGGAGAAAATGAAGCTGGGTGGGAACATTGGGGGAAGAGTGTGCGTATGAGCAGGAGAATGAGGAGGAAAAGGAGGAGGACGAGGAAGGAGGATGACAACACCCAACAAAAAAAACAGGAGCTGGAGTGGAAGGAGCAGGAGGAAGAGGAGGACCAGGGGAAGGCGGATAATGGGAAATGAGTCATGAGGGGGGCGACAGCGAAGGAAAAACATGCATGTTCAAAAAAGCGGCCCGCACTGGGGCCACAGCGCCATACTGAACAACGGGAGCAAAGCGCCGATCCGAACATGAGGCCCGCACTGCAGCGATAGCACCATTCACCATTTCGAAAAACCGTAGACACTCAGTTTCTAAAGCCAAATAAGGGAAGCCAATGTTTAAAACCCCACGTTCAAGAAAAAAATGCGCGGAGAGGGCCGGATCTCTTCTGGACCTTGTTCATAGTGCGATAGAATGCAATTGTCAAGGCGAACCCCCCCCCGCGTCACGTTGCGTCGCGCCTTCTTCTCGCCGCGGTCGGCCAGCGCGACCGCGGGGCGGCTGCGTAGGCGGGGCGCGAGAGTGTCGGCGACCGTCTCCCCTGGAAGGGCGCTGCTGAGCAGCCGGCCATCGGGCAAGACCGCGTCGACCCCGCCGGGAGTCCTGGGGCCCAGCCTGCCCGCCCGATGCTCCGCCGCCAGCTGGCCGCAGACGTCCGCCAGGAGAGCGGCGGGCCCGACCCTGAGACGCTCGGCCCCGCTAAGGGTCAGGAGGCGCATCGAGTCGCCGTCGGGCGATGCCTGCAGAAGCAGCGCTGGAAACAGGCGCGCCGCATAGGTCAGGCCCGCCACCAGCGCCGGGAGATCGCACTGCTGCTGATCACTCTGGCCGCAGGCCGCGGCGCTGCCGTCGCTCCTGAGCAGGACCGTGTGGCCGCCTCCAGCCGCGACTTGCGTGTAGGTCAGGCCCCCCGCCAGCGCCGGGAGGTCGCACTGACCAGAAACATTCCAGCCGCAGGCCACGGCGCTGCCGTCACTCCTGAGCAAAGCCGTGTGGCAGTCTCCAGCCGCGACTTGCGTGTAAGTCAGGCCCTCCACCAGCGCCGGGAGGCACTGACCATCGCCATGCAGGCCGCAAACCACGGCGTTGCCGTCGCTCCTGAGCAGGGCCGTGTGGGTGCGTCCAGCCGCAACTTGCGTGTAGGTCAGGCCTCCCACCAGCCTTGGGAGGTGGCACTCACCAAAAGCATTCCGGCCGCAGGCCACGGCGCTGCCGTCGCTCCTGAGCAAAGCCGTGTGGCCGCATCCAGCCGCAACTTGCGTGTAGGTCAGGCTCCCCACCAACGCTGGGAGGTCGCACTGACCGAGATCATTCCACCCGCAGGCCACGGCGCTGCCATCGCTCCTGAGCAAAGCCGTGTGGCTGCCTCCAGCCGCAACTTGCGTGTAGGTCAGGCCTCCCACCAACGCCGGAAGATCGCACTGACCGTGATCATTCCACCCGCAAGCCACGGCGCTGCCGTCACTCCTGAGCAGGGCCGTGTGGCTGCCTCCAGCCGCAACTTGCGCGTAGGTCAGGTCCCCCGCCAACGCCGGGAGGTCGCACTGACCGTGATCATTCTTGCCGCAGGCCACGGCATTGCCGTCGCTCCTGAGCAGGGCCGTGTGGCTGCCTCCAGCGGCGAACATGGGGCGAGAGGCCGGGCCAAGGCAAAGGCGCGGCTCGAGCCGGGACTCGTCCGCGGCCCGCGGCCGCGGCGACGGCGGCGGGAAGTCCGTGCCTGCTCGCCCGCGGGGGTGCCCGACCAGGTCCCCCGACGCTTCACCACACAACGGGCGACCACCCACTCTGGGCGCTGGACGTTCCACCCAGCATGTACGACTGATGCTTCACTCAGGGGGGGGGACCGACGTCTCTCTCAGCCTGAACGACCGATGTTTCACTCAGGGGGTGCCCACGTTTCACCTTACCTGGGTGACCGACGTTCACAATTCCCTCCTCCTCCTCCACCTCCTCCTCCACCTCCTCCTCCACCTCCTCCTCCACCTCCTCCTCCACCTCCTCCTCCACCTCCTCCTCCTCCGTACTCCATCACGCAACATATCCCCCTCCTCACCCCCAGAATCGGCGACACGAGCCGGAGGCCACCGCAACAACCACGCCAGAGGAAGGAGGCAGGAGAACAACGGAGGAAAGCGGCCAGGGGTTCTGCGCTGGATGGGCCTCGGCAAAATCAGTCAACATGGGCAAATCCGATCAAAACCGGTCCCCAGACCCTTCTCTGTTCGAGCCTGACAGGTTGTTTCAGCCGCGTCCGGCCGCGTCCGGCCGCGGCGACGAGGGGGGCTTTTCTCACCCATATCTGCGGCCTGGAACAAACGCTGGGCCACCTCAGCCCCCCAGCCAGCTCCAAGGGAAGGGGGAAGTTCGCGATTATCTCTGCGCTCTACCCCCGCCTCCTGGGGAAGAACAACTCTCCAGATCAGACCGCGATGGGCGAACAACAAATATCTTCGACGCACCCTGCTGGTGACCTACACTTTGGCGGGAGAAGCATGGAGGGCGGGCTGCAACTGACGAGGGGGCAATACACGGAATGCGATCGAGGGCTGCACTAAAACGGCCCTAGAAGGCCCCCGATGGCCTGAAGACGGCCCACTTACTTCCCCCAGGAAGCCGAGAGGAGGAAGAACGGACGGACGAAACGGAACCCCACGCCGGACAAACGGCCACGTCGAGCGAACTTGAAAAATCAGCCCTGGCCCGCAACAGCCCTGGTCAAATGAGGAGATGGGGGGGGGGGCTCACAAGGCCCCAAACACGGCAAGCATTTTTTTGTTGTGCGGTTCCGTTTTCCATTTGTTTTCCATTTCCGTCGCTGTGTTTCCCTTTGTTCCATCGCCATACTTTTCTCTCGTTCCAGTTCTGGTCCAGATCCCGATCCTGACGCTCTGTGTTTACACTTGTTTTTCCTATTCACGGGGCAAATACTCGCAAACGTTTCTTTGTTCACAAAACGCTTCGAACGATCCCCACCGAAACCTTCGGCGTTTGTCCCAAACTGTGCTCGCGCCTACAGAACAGATGCGTGCAAACATGCGACAGAGGAAGCGGACGGAGCAAATGGTAGCGGAGAAAAGCGGTGGTCGAATGTATTATGCTGTGTTGCATGTTCTTTGTTTATGTAAGCCGCGATGCCATGCCATCATATCATGTTGCGGTATTATGATATATTGTAGTATGACCAATTACGGTATAGCATACTCGATGATATCTTAGCGAAAGCATAACATGGTGTGACTGGCTATGTGTTGCTGTATAAGAACAGGCTCTAGCATGGTCCATGCATACGGTCGTAAAGCCTAAGACCGTGTGTACATATATGCGTTGTTATGCAAAACGGTACAATGAGGTCCGCATGCGGCAATATAAACCATATGTTGGATGACCCACCCATGTGTATATAAGAGGCATGCTATCGTCCGCTATGTTGGAACATTTTACATTGGCTACTAGTCTGTCATGCTACGATCTGAGATGTTACGAAACAGACAGTACGAACAAATTATAATACACCACGATGAATTATGCGCTATGCTCTTATCCAATGTTATGTTGTAGAATGTGTCGTCTGTCGTAGTGTGGGCTGCCGTGCAAAACTGATAGAATACAGTGTGATAGATCTGTACTGTACTGCTCTGTCCTTCTCTATTAAGAAATGTACGGCCCTACTCTCTGACATCTTAACGGGGAATCTATGTTCAGTTCCGTTAAACCAGCTTCCATTGAATTCTACCCGAATGTAATGCATTAGTTATGATCTTCACTGGTCTGCTACAGTATCTGATCTTCAGTGTATGATATTATAATATGTGATGGCTGCTTCTGTTATATTCTGCTGTAAAGCATTCATCGGCAGCGTTATGCAGCCGCATTTTCATGTCATTGCAGCTCCTCTTCTATACTCATCTGCTCCACGAAAGTATGTCATGTTGCATTCTACAGTGGTGCTCATGTTTTGTAATAGGAGATACGGCGTGACGTCGTGCCGCCTGGACGGCGTGACGCCGTGCATTTCGTCGAAGACTCGAACCGGGGCACTCAGGGACCACCAGCGGTCCTTGGGAAATGGCGGCAACGGCATGCAGGTTTGAGTCAGGCGGGCGGGGATCACTGTTCCTAAAATCAAGCAATTGATCAGTATTGCTTTCCAATATGTAATGAGGTGTTCTTCTTCGACGCTGTGAAACTACATCACGGTCCATGGGCGCGTGGCTGAATACGAAATTCGTGGTGAGAGTTCTGCTTGTTGAGTTGTCAATGTCGTTGTTGTTGTTGTTGTTGCCGTTGTTGATGTTGTCGTCGTCCCACCCGCGATCCACCCGCGACCCACCACGCGACCCATCCCGCGACCCACCCCGCGACCCACCCCGCGACCCACCCTGCGACCCACCCGCGACCCACCCGCGACCCACCCACGACCCACCCGCGACCCACCTGCGACCCACCCCGCGACCCACCCGCGACCCACCCCGCGACCCACCCTCAAGGAAGGAAAACACCCAGGACCCGGCAATTGACGTTCACTAAACGGCCCTGGGCGTTGACTACACAACAGCCATGCCCTGTTCGATTCATTCCTTGTGTGCGTTTACTAAACGGCTTCGCTTGCCAAGACGATTACAATGGGGTGGATTTTCTGCCCTCTACACCCGCGACCCACCCGCGACCCACCCACGACCGAACAGCGACCCACCCGCGACCCACCCGCGACCAACCCACATTGGTTTAACGAAAGAATCGGCGCCTGCGTCGGGCTCGTTGTATAATTTGTGAAACTTCTCCGCCTGCGGCGGGCTTCTCCAGAGTCTCGCAAATTGCCGACGTCCCCACCGCCCCCTCGTTCCTATCCGCATCTGCGGGGTGCTACGTATCGTCTACGACTATGTCAGCATATGCGATGCTCTGCGACCGCAATCCATAACAATCTATGCCGTGCTGAGATGTAATCCGCCACCGTGCCGCCCGCTGAGAACGGAATGGGCGTGCCCTCACTCCTGAAAGTACTTAAGAAGCCCGACCCCAAATTCTCAAATCTCCCAGGGCTTGGCGCTGTTCCGCTGGGCCTACTCGTTGCCCGTCGCGGCCTGTCGCACGACTTGTTCGGACCCGACGAGGGCCCGACCCCACAACCCAGCCACGGTGGCGGGATGGGCCGGCATTCTGAACCCTACTGGTTGGGTTTTGGTCTGTTTCCATAAGAGTTTTCCCCTGGGGCTTCGGCGCGTCCCGCCAGCCACCCGGAAGACCTCGTTGCGAAAATAATCCTGGTCCAGATGGCTTCAAGATGGTCCAACATTGCTTCCCAAATGGCCAAGATGGCCTCCACGTCCGCTCAAGATGATCCAAAATGGCCTCCAAGACGGCCCAAGAGGGTCCGATATGCCTCCAATCCAACTCCGCCCAAGAAGCCACCTAGACGGCCCAAGATGGCTCTCAGATGGCCACGACGGCCCAAGAGGACCCCGAGAGGTCTCCAAGACGGCCCCAGAGGCCTCCAAAAGGGCCTCTAAGATGGCCCCAAAACGGCCGAAGAGGCTCCTAGGACGGCCCCAAGAAGGCGAGAAGGCCCCAAAACGGCCCAAGAGGCCTCCAAGACGCCCAAGACGGCCTCCAAGACAGCCGTGGAGCCCTCCAAGAAGGCCCCAAGACGGCCCAGAGAGGCCCCCAAGACGGCTTCCGACGGCGTCAGACGGGCCAGGAACGCCCTAAGACAGTCAAAGAAACCCCCGAGATGCCCCCAATGACCTCCAAGAGGCCCAACGAGGCCCCTAAGATGCCCCCAAAGGTTCACAGGGAACTCCCAGGAGGCCCCATGAATGCCCCCAGAGGCCCCCAAGATGCCCCCTCCTCCTCCTTCCTCCTCCTCCTCCTCCTCCTCCTCCTCCTCCTCCTCCTCCTCCTCCTCCTCATCCCCCTTGAGATCCTCGAATCTTCGCTGCCATCCTCCCCCAAGTGTTCCCCGAAGGGCTTCCACAACGGCTGGGGGAACACATGGTCCGATAGCTTGGCAGAGCTCTTGCCACAACGTTCGGCCACATGGGCGATTCTGAAAGGCAGGGGGCGGCGGTGATTCGCCGTAGCCGTCTTCGATAAGACATACAAAACATGCAGCCGAAAATGTGACCAAGAAAACAATGAATGAAGAAATCTGGGCCCGCTTCCTGGAAGCTTCTCCAAAACAAAATGATTTGTTGATCTGCGGGTCGAAAGCGGGCCTCTTCCGGTTAAGAGCTAGGCGGGACGCGCACAGCACTAATTGGGGAGACAGGGCGCCGGCGGGCGGGGCCTCAGGCGGCCCGAGGGTGCGGGGCGCAGGCGGTGCCGAAGAGCTTGCACAGGAAAAGGTACGCCTTGGACAAGAGCCGGAGGCAAAGTCCCCGAGGGGGAGCGATTTGGTGTTGCCGTCAACGGCGCGTCAGAATCACCATCCTCGAGTGCTGCGTGGGGAGGGACGTGACCAGGTCGACGTCCGAGGGGTAGAGGTAGACCAGATAGGCGAAGTGCAACAGGTGCCACCAACTGGTAAGGAGAGGCCCAGGAGATGAGGAGGACCACGAAGACGACGGTTTCTCCAAAACAAGTCTGGGCCAACTTCTGTTGTTGACGCTGGGGTGGCGAGCGCGCTCGAGGGGCCAGCTTTCCAGCAAGTTAGTTCAGAAACGCTGGCCCAGCTGTTCGGAAGGTCTCTCAATCAGACTCTCGACTCTACGCGCAGATGGCCTGGAGCCGCCGCGGGGGAATACACGATGCATGACCTCGAGGCGAACATGGTTTTTTTTTCCAGACGCGCCTGCGAGCAGGCACCTTGCGGGTCGTGGAGCGCGCTCGGTGAACATCAGACGACCGAGACGTCGGCCAGCGCCCATCCAGAGACTGGACGACGCCGACAGCGCCGCCGAGGGCACCTCATGGCAGGAGTCTGGGAGGGCGGAGCGGCCCACGGGGGAGGAGGAGGAGGAGGAGGAGGAGGAGGAGGAG
>CAUYUJ010015776.1:246868-255843 GCA_963575745.1 Prorocentrum cordatum | reverse complement strand
CTCCTCCTCCTCCTCCTCCTCCTCCTCCTCCTCCTCCTCCTCCTCCTCCTCATCCGCGTCCTCCATTGTTGGTGTGTGGGGGTCAGATGGGCGCTTTAGCTGGGTAGGCGGCTGGACGCTGATACGAAGTGCTGCTGGGCAAGGCCTGCCGGGGCGGCCGGATCAGAAACTGGCTTCGCTCAGCCAATGGCCCGAGGGGGCGTCTAGCCATGGGGCTAAGGCTGGACAAGCGCTTTCCACTGCTCGCAAGCTAGCTACTCGCAAATGGCCTGGAGCCGCTGCGCGTGATCCATTGCATCGAAGCAAACATGTGTGTGTGTTTTCAGCGCTTGCGAGAAGGTATTTTGCGACTAGTGGAACACGCTCGGCGAAAAGACAGGGTCATGATTGGGCCCTCTCCCCTCAGGCAGAACACTGGGACACGCCAGCGGGAGCTGTCAGCCGCACCACCTAGTCGGTCCAAAGCGCCAGGCGGCGGACCAAGCGGGCAGCGAACCTCGACTGCGATGTACAGCCGCTAGCGGACAGGACAAGACAGGCGAGTAGGGTAGCGAGTCCTCCTCCTCCTCCTCCTCCTCTTCCTCTTCCTCCTTTTTCATCCTGAGCATCCGTTCTAGCATCCTGTGGACGGCGACCAGCGCGAAGCAAGCAGACGCCGCTCGATTCCAGCCAGCCGCGCGAGACCGCGGCCCGCGCCGCGACGGTCTCAGGGAGCCGCGACGACATCCACGAAGTCGCAGAACTCGAAGTATGCAACATCGAGACAGCCAGCGAACGACGACCACCAACAAATAATAATACGCAGGAACAGCCAAGCCTGCGCAAACGACCTTCGCGGAATCGCCGCACTCGACGTTATCGCACGCAAGACAGCGCATGCAACCAATACGATCATCAGCCCCCCCAAAAAAACAAACAAAAATCATGAAACAACTGCCGAACACTGCGCCAACCGTCTAGCAGCAAACGCGATGCCAACAAGGCACCTCCCACCGCAAAAGTACTCAACGCACCTGCCGAGGCCGTTCATGATCCAGGAACAGCGCCACGACATACTCCAGCTCTCAAGACCGAGGAGAAACGCCGCACCATGGATCAACAACCATCCCAAATCAACACCTGGCCCGAGGTGTTCCCCCTCCGGGGCTTCCTCGGGCTTCGTCCACAAAGGCCCAGACCATAACGCACGCACCGCCCCTGCAGCTTTAGAGTTGACCAACGTCGCCCTTGGCCCTTCCACGTATGCCCTAAGACCTCTCGCCCACAGCACCGTAGACTCGTCAGCCTGATGATGGTGAGCAACAATACGCGCCATTTGCCACGTTTGAAAACCAACTTGAAAAATATCACGAAGAAGCATAGGTGGTACTCTCAGCAAGGACCCGCTAGCCCCCTGGTCATCCAAGACCACCGTAGAAGTAACCTCCGCCAGTCCACTCGCAGAAACGAGAACTTGACCACCGCAATCGCCCCCCGTGCTTGCGACCGTGTAACCTTCTCCAAATCCAGGGCCCGCCATGCTTGTTCCAACCGTCCGCAACTGATACAACGCTCGCACACCATACGATGGTTAGAGAACACAATCGCTGTAGTAGCCTCAAAAGCAAGATCGTACCATGGATTACGCTGCGTCGCCAAGTACATCGTGCTACTGGCCCCCCGCTTCGGATATCATGCCATGACCGCAACCACCTGCCTCACGTCCGTGAGCTCCTTGTCCGTGACTCCGCAGACCGCGGCCCCATGACTAACGGACGGCAGGAGTCCAGTACGACAAAACCTCGTGGCTTTCAAACCGACCGTCCGCTTGAACCGTTGAACTCGCTTCAACCTGAACTTGACCACATTGAACCTGTGCTTCATAACTCTGCACTTAAAACTGATCCATACAACTCGAGTCCCAGATTGCGCATGTGGTTATTGGCCGGTATCGGGGAAAGCTCTAAAGACTGCCTTTACGACACCACTGCTGCCGTCGACGTAAGCACAAACTCCGACTTGCGGGCCTGAACCACCAATCCCAACTCTTGGGCATCGGAAAGATACCAATGAGGGCAGACCAAAAGACGCGCAACCTCTGCGAACTGGAGCCGGCCCATTGCACCGAGACGTCATCAACCAGCGCTCGGGGTATACTATCGTCTCGTACCAATCTGCGCACTGCCCTTATTGTAAGTATTGTCAACATCGTGGTAGACTGACTGCATCCTGCCAGTATCCCCTGCCACAACCAATAAAACTCCAACAATGAATCATGACACTCAACCGTGCGCGGTTGCAAATGATATTGCAACGTCGCCCACGTAAGTAACACTGGCTAGGAAGCTTTCCAACCGACTCTGATCCAATAGCGTGGTTGGGTTGACAGACTCGAAAGCCTTCCAAGCGTTCAACAGCGCTGTGACGAAATGTCTTTTGAGCAACGCCGCCATCTCTGCCTGGATGTTGTGGTCTGCTGCCGACGCTGATGATGATCTTCCCGCACCGCCTGTACCCCAAGTGTTAGGAATATTAGCCGAATTACCTCAACCAACTCTGAGCAATCCCTGACCACACTCTTGACCAAAGCCTCAGTAACGAATTGACCAAGCAAACCATGCGTCTACCGCCATCGGGTTTAGGCAATCTCACCAAAACATTCACGATGTGCACAGTCGGCCAACACCCTGCGTCTTCACAGCGGCGAAGTAAAACACATATAGAACCTCTCCTCCTGTTCCTCCTCCTCCTTCCTATCCATTTTGAGCAGCGCCAAGCCTTCTCGTCCAGGGACGGCCTGGGGGAGGGGAAGCTTTCAGCACCGCCATTGTTCAAGCTTCATCTCTGGAGGTTTGGCCTGAATAATCCTCTAAGATATCCTCCTCCTTCCTTGGCCGGCTCTTCCTCGGCTTCGGCGTCTGGTCGCCTTCCTTCCAACGGTTCCTGCGTGCTCGACCATGGGCCCCTCACTGCTTGGCGGTTTTTGGTCTTCGGTTGTTTGTGGCGGCTTTTCGCGGCCCTTGGCTGTACTCGGCGGTCGCTGCGGTCCTCTGCGCGATCGAGCACCTAGAGCTCCGATGGCAAGATGGAAGCAGCGATGTGCTTCTCGACTAGAAGAAGAAATAACGGCATAAACATAAACTGTCGACGGTCCTCGCAGACTTCTTGAATCTGCGCTGGATCCCCCTTCCTGGCGCGCGGAGCGCGCCAGGGCGGCGCTGGAGGCGCCGCCAGGGCGCTCCAGCGCAGATCCAACAAATCCGCACGGAGCTCCGAAATTTATACGTTCATGTGTTTGTTTGCTGTTGGATCGATTTGGGCGTCTTTGGGTCCCGTCTCAGGCCCGGCCCATCAGAACAGGCCCAAGGCAAGCAACCTCAAAAAGAGTGACCCCGCGGGCAGGGTCGAGGTCTCCTGGGGCCGCGTGTTGAGAAACCATGGCATCGCAGGCCTGCGGACGGGGAGGGGGGCGACTCTGGATCATCTAGGAGGGGAGGGGGTCGCACGTCCGCGGCGAAATTACGGGTCCTGGGGATGAGATCGTGAGCTCCGTGGCTCACAACGGGAACAGACAACACGAATACAAACACACACGACGTCGGAGGTATTGGAGAGGACAAGCTCGCGGTTTCAGAACGGGCTCGACGTCGGAATGCTCATCATTTCTCCTCGCTTTCGCCCTCCTCCTCGTTTTCCTCATCCTTCTCTTCTTCCTCATCCGCCTCCTCTCCTCCCCCCCTCCTCATCCTCGCCCTCCTCTCCCTCCCCATCTACATCCTCAAATGTTTTTTCTCCTCCAAACCACCATTCTCCATCCTCATCTTCGTTCCCACTGTCCTGGTTTCCTGCTGTGGCTGCTGCTGCTGCTGCTGCTGCTGCTGCTGCTGCTGGGGGTAGATGCTCTCCTCCTCCTCTTCCTCCTCCTCCTCCTCCTCCTCCTCCTCCTCCTCCTCCTCCTCCTCTCCTCCTCCTCCCCCCTCCTCCTCCTCCTCCTCCTCCTCCTCCTCCCTCCTCCTCCTCCTCCTCCTCTCCTCCTCCTCCTCCTCTCCTCCTCCTCCTCCTCCTCCTCCTCCTCCTGCCTCCTCCTCCTCCTCATCCCTCCTCATCACCATCATCATCCCTTTCATTCCTCCTGCTCCTCATCCTAAACCCTCCCCCTCCTCCTACTACACGTGCCCTCATCCTCTCAATCTCATCCTCGTCATTCCTCTCTTCGCGCTTCCTCCTCCATCACCTCGTCCACTCCTACTTATCGTCCTCGCCAACCGGCTCATTATCCTACTACTTGTTCTGCTCGTCCTCCGTGTCCTTCGCCTCATCCACTTACCGCGCCCTCTTGCTCCCCTTGCTCCTCTTGCTCCTCCTCCTCCTCCTCCTCCTCCTCCCTCATCTTCCTGTTGTGTCTCCTACTCTTCCCTTGCGCCTCCTCTATCTCTTGCTTCTCCTTTTCTGATTCGTCTCCTCCTCCTTCCTGCCCCCAACTTCCCCCGCCTCTTCCCCCACGCCCGCGGGCGCAGCAGAGGAGGAGGACGATGACGGAGACGGCGACGGCCACCCCGCTGGCGGGTCGCCGAACTGCAGCCCGCAGTCTGGGACACTCCAGCTGTCGAGCGTCAGCGTGTCCGCGCTGTACCTCCGAGGCGAGGGCGGCAGGGTGGACCCGGCGGGGGGGGGGGGGAAGCGGAGGGGGGGGGGGGGGGAAAACAGTTGTTTTTTTTTAGAGGGGGTGGGGAGGGGGGGAAGAGGGGGGGATGAGGGGGAGAGGGGGAAGCGGAGGGAGAGAGGGGGAAGCGGAGGGAGAGAGGGGGGGGAGAGGGGGGGGGGAACAGTTGTTTTTTTCTAGAGCCTGGCCCAGACATTTCGGCAGGCTCGGTGTCTCCTGGCTTCTGTGCGGAGGCGTGCTTCACACTGCCGTTGCGGAGCGCCAGCAAGAGAAAGTCCGACCGAAGCGTTCACACTGAGGGGCGGCGAGCGAGGGGGAAGCGGCAAGCTAGGTGCGCGCGCGTCATATCAGACGTCCTACTCCTCCCTCCCATCCCTTACCATGGCTAGTGGGTGGTGGTGCGCGTGCGTGCGTGCGTGCGTGCGTGCGTGCGTGCGTGCGTGCGTGCGTGCGTGCGTGCGTGCGTGCGTGCGTGGTGGTGGTGGTGGTGGTGGTGGTGGTGTGTGTGTGTGCGTGTGTGCGCGTGTGCTGTGGCATGACACGGGAAATGACGCCAGCGCTGCAGCAGGAGCACGAGTCGAAACGGGCGGAAGCGCGGAAATGAGGCCAGCGCTGCAGCGGGAGCACGATTCGGAACGAGCGGAAGCACGGAAATGAAGCCAGCGCTGCAGCGGGAGCACGATTCGGAACGAGCGGGGCCCGAAAATGAGGCCGGCGCCTCGGCGAGAGCAGCATTTTGAAAAAAATGCAAGCGAAAACCCAACTCCTGGGAATCCTGTGTAAAAAAACAGGACGCGGGGGGGGTCTAATACTTTCAGGCCGCCATCGGGGGAAGAGGGAGAGTAGTATTCATATTGAGTAATTGTGGAGAGGGGGCGGGCCTTATCAGACGGCTCGGACGTCCCCTGGCCTTCCGAGACGTCTTCTAAGCCTTCCCTGAAGGAAGACACACAAAACACTTCTCAGAAGGCGCGAGGGCTTCCTGAGGAGTCCCGCCGCCTTCCGAGGAGGCCTGCTCCTTCTCGTTTTCCCCCCTCGCTCGCCGCCGAACTGAGGAAAAGGAGCAGGGGGGGACAGGGCTTTGATAGGATCGGTAACTGGGTATAGACCGTGCCCCCCCTCCGCTCGGTGGACTGTCCTCGGGGCGGAGGCGCGTGACTACGCGCCTCCCGTGCGGCTGCGCGCTCGCTGCACCTGCGCGGGCCAAGACGCCGGGCCCTCACGCAAGCCTGTGCTTGTGCACACTCTTGCATTTGCGGGAGGGAGGGAATGTGTAGGCGGAGCGGAGGGATGGAGGGGAAGGGAAGGAGGGGAGGAGGGGGTCATGAAGAGAAGTGAGTGGTTAGGGGGTTCGTGGTCCGAGACAAACATGCACTAGCCCAGCCGAGGAACACCATGAGCCAGATGAAACCCTCTGCCAGATTAAGCCAGATCACGGCGGGGAGTGCTAAATTAGTCACGGATCAACGCCGATGACTAGTCGGACAGAGGCCAGAATAACATCCCTGAAGAACATGACACCCTCCGCCGGCCAAAACACACAGAACATCCAATGGTGCCCTCCCCAGGATGAACAAGAGCATCCAACAAGCACGAAAAAAACGAGGGCGCCCTCCCCGAACCGACCTCGATCGTATACCTCGGTCCGACTGTAGCCGACCTTGCTGAAATTGCATCCTGAAGAAAACGGAAGAATGGAAGAAGGGAAGAAGGAACAAGCTCGCGACGGCCAAATCTGCCTCACCCTCGGCCTCCGGAGACGGCCTTCTGGGCCCTGGGGCGGTCAACAAATGGTCTGAGCTGGGGGCCCACCGGTGGTTTTTGGTGTCGTCTTCCGCTTGACTTCCTCAGCGGCAGCTGGCCCACCCGACCTCCTGCTGCGGCTGCTCTGCCTCTGCCAAGCGGCAGCCGGCCAAACCAGCCGGGCTGCAAGCAACAGGAACCCTGTGCGGCACGTGTGAAGCACTTCACGGTGCTTCCGTGAGACTCAGAAGCAGCTTCGGCCGAGTCTGCTCCCTGCCTGACCTGGAGCCCGACCTGCTTCACCTGTGCCTTGTATTTGAGCCCATTTCACTTGTGCAAAGGCGTTAACGCCCTTTGTCCCTACAAGCTCTGCTTTAAGCACCCGCCTCCAGCATTTGTCTGCAAAGCCCCCTCTGGACGATCACTGCTGCAACTCTCTCTGCGCTGGCCAGGGGCAGGGTGAAATGGAATAGACCAAGAGATAAGATGGCAACACCTGCCGCGAGTCAACATGCTGACCGAAGCTTGTTATGGGCAACATGGTGGCCAACTGGTAGCACAAACCTTAGTGGGTACCGCAAGCGGCAAGGCCCTTTTTTCACCCGTTTCGAAAACAAATCTCTTGAAGATGGAAGCGGTAAAACAACTGCGACCGGACACAGCAACAAAAACGGCGCCAGGATTGGAACCCGAACCGGAACCGGAAAAACAAGGGCGACGGAACCGACAAAAAAACGGCGACGGAACCAGCAACAGAAACATCAGAATGGAACCCGGAACAAAAACGGCCCTGTCGCTTCCGGGGCCCAATCAGGCGAGGCTTGTTATAGGCAGCATAGTGGCCGACTAGTGGCACAGGTCTACTGGGCGCCGCACCTCATCAGCTCGGGGCTCAGGGGGACGTAGCCGTCCTTGCTCAGCAGCGGCAGGCAGTATCGCACCGCGTCCTCCCAACAACGAGACCACTGAGGAGTCGGAGGAAGAAGAGAAGGGGGGGGAGCAGGAGGAGAAGGAGGTACAGGCGCACGGGCCATTGATGTCCAAGTTGGTACCATAGACAGTAAAGAAATAGAGCTAGAACGAGGTGGTCGCGATGGCGCTGATTTACACCATCGCATTAAATCATTCGCAAGTCTATTCAGGAATGGAAACACACATTCGTCACGGCGGCGCGGGATGAATTTCTCCGTCCCGTCCGCAGGACTGCGCACTGAAGCGCTCACGAATCGGATAACAAACTCTGAAGAGTGAAGGTATATCATACGCACCGATCCGTTCGCTTAATTGTGAAACAACTGCAATAACAAACTAGCGGACGCCTCGACAGGACGCTGATGATGAATCTGTCGAGCCCTTGGGGTCGCAAGGTGTGTGTAAGAGATTCTCTCTCCCCCCTGACAGTCCTCCCTACCAGACCGAACAAACCAGATTCGATGTGAACTGGGGCCATCCGAACTGCGCCTCACGTTCCCCGTTTCTCTGCGGCCCCCCACCTCACCCCCTGGTCTCCGAGGCGAACTGGGTGGCCCTAAAATCTACCACCGTGCCCCGGGCAAGCAGAGGCCTGGAGGAGGCCAACTGCTGCATGGCAGGACCTCGGTAGCCATCTTATGATGTCCCCACTCGAAGCGAGCCCTCCCGAGGCCACGACCCCTCGCAGCAACATAGGGATATCCCTCGTACTTGGCAGAAACATCAGGACATATACATATACGAATACATATATATATATATATATACACATGTACGTATGTATGCATGCATGCATGCATGCATGCGTGTCTGTCTGTCTGTCTGTCTGTCTGTCTGTATGTCTGTCCGTCTGTCTCTCTGTCTCTGTCTCTGTCTCTGTCTGTCTGTATGTATGTATGTATGCATGTATGTATGTATGCATGCATGCATATTTATGTATGTATGTACGTATGTATGTTTGTATATATGTATATATGTATGTATGTATGTATGTATGTATGTATGTATGTATGTATGTATATATGTATGGATGGATGGATGGATGTATGTATGGACGTATGTATGTATGTATGTATATGTATGCATGTATGCATGCCTGCCGATCTATATGTAGACATGTATGTCTGTATGTATGCACGTACGTATGTATTCATGTATGGTTGTGCGTGTATCCATTTGTCTGTAAATATGCACGTGCATATGTATATGTATGCATGTATGCATGCATGCATGCATGCATGCATGCATGCATGTATGTATGTATGTATGTATGTATGTGTGTAGGTATGTCTATACTATGTATATATGTATGTATGTATGTATGGATGTATGTACGTATGCATGTATGAATGAATGTATGTGTGTAGGTATGTGTGTGCGTATGTGTGTTATGCATGTATGTATGTATGTATGCATGCATGTATGTACGTATGTATGTATACGTGCGTGTACGTGTGCATGTACGTATGCATGCATGCATGCATGCATGCATGTATGTATGTACGTATGTATGGTTGTGTGCATGGATGTGTGTATGTATGGATGCATGTATGGCTGGGTGTATGCATGTGTGTATGTATACGTGTGTATGTGTGTATGTGTGTATGTATGTATATAT
>CAUYUJ010015776.1:226868-244368 GCA_963575745.1 Prorocentrum cordatum | reverse complement strand
CGACATCTGAACTCTGGGAAGAGCGGGCGGGCTCCCGCAAAACGCAGTGCGCCGACCGCGAGCCGAATGCGAAGCCCGCCGACCGCCCGGCGGCCCACGGGGGCGGTTGCACGAGGCCTCTCGCTCGGCAGCCTCGCGCGCGGCGTGCCCCACGGCGGCGGCAGCAGCTGGGAAGATGGGGCTTCCCACGCGGGGCGTGGCTGGCGCCGCACGCGCCGCTGGGCCTCTCGACGGCGGCGGCGCTTGGGAAGATGGGGCCCCCGCCGCCCGTCTTCCCGCCCCGAGCGCGGCATGGCAGCGCCCGCGCCGCTCGGCCCAGCGGCGGCGGCAGCGCAGCTGGGCCCTCGGCCCCGCGCGAGGCGCCTGCCCTGAGGACCTCGGCCTGCCCTGAGGATCTCGGGGTCCCGCCCCCCGTCCTCCACGGTCGGCGGAACGCCTTGGAAGGGGAAGTGCGCCCTGGAAGGGGAGGTGGCGCCCCGCGCCGGGGGGGGGGGCCCTGTGCTGCTGAAGCTGCGCGCGATGCGGCATGGCCGCGCGTGTGCGGGCTGCCGGCTGCGCGGTGGAGCGGGTGGCCGTGCCGTGGCGTCCGCGTGGGCGAGGCGTCCCACCCTGGGCCTGGGCGACGACGCGAGACGAGGAATGCACGCATCCTTGTGGCTGATGTCACGAGCCGGCGGGGCAGCGGGCGCGGGCTCCTGGCCGCCGACGCCGACGTGCAACGCGTGCAGGAGGCCCGAGTGCCTGCTGACGAGAGTGGCGTTGCCGCCGCGGTCGACGGAGCCCGACACCGCGGCGCCTCCGCACGCGGGGCCTCCAGCGATGGCACGCACCTGCTGGCCTCCGCGCATCGGGAGGGACTGCACGGCCTCAGCGCGGTGGACGTGGTCGGCCTCGCCCCCGCGCAGGCGCGCCGACTGCAGTGCGCTGTCCTCCACCTCGGAGGCCGGCGAGCTCTGCACGTCGTGCAGCTCTTTGGCCACGCTGACGGCCCGGCCGCCGCCGAGGACAATGAGGCGCTGCTCCTGGCAGCGGTTTCGTGGCTGCGGTCGCTGGGCGACGTGCCGGCGCTGCTAGTGGGGGATTTCTACCTCGTGCTGCATGGGGCCAGCGTGGAGCCCCTCTTGGCCACGGCCCGCTGGCAGGACGTCTTGGCCCAGGCTGGGCCCGCCTGCTTACCGAGCTCAGGCAGCCCGTCCAGAATCGATTCTGTTCTCGCCAATGCGCCGGCGATGAAACACATCGTGTCTGCAGGGCTGCGCTGGGATCTTGGCATCGCGACGCATGCGGCGCTCGAGGTGGATCTGGCCGTCGAGGCGCCTGAGCGTGCAGCTATGCGGAGGCGACCTCTGACGCTCGCTGGGACTGCGGCGGATGGATGGCCAGATGCTGGGCAGAGTGTCACCAACGAAGTGCTGCAAGAGCGAGGGGCAGCGTTTTGCGCTGGCCTTCACCACGGTCGCCTTGACGCTGCCTGGGGCGCGCTGGAGGCTGCGGTGCGCAAGTTGCTGAGCCGCCGCATGGGATGCGTAGAGTCGCTCGCACCGCAGCGCCGTGGCACGAAGTGGCACGCGAGTCGGCCGCGTGCCTCAGGCGCCGGCGGCGAGGCCAGCAACGAAGCTGCCGACGCCGCGCTAATCCGGCTGCGGCGGCTGCGCTCCATGCGCCATGTCGCGAGCCGCTGGGGCCTCGGCTGCCACCGGGCGCGGGCCGTCGCTGCAGCGCCAGTCAGGAACGAGCCTGCTGGGAGCGCCTGGACGGCCGACCTGCAGCGGCTCACAGCGGCACCAGGCCTGCTCGAGAACTGCGCCTTGCGGGCCGAGCTCGAGTATCAGGAGGCGCAGCGGGCCGCCCGCGACCGTCGCCGCGGCTCCCAGCACGAGTGGGCGCGCCAGGCGATGGGCAACGGCGGAGGCCGGCTGTGCAAACGGATCCGCTCGGATGGCGCCCTGGCGGCCGCCCCTGTGCCAGACCCTCCTGCTGCCGCCGCTGCCGGGGAATCGGCCTCGCCGCCTGTAGCTGACGCTGGCGCTGCTCCCTGCGAGGCGGCGCTGCTGCCCAGCTCCGCTACATGGACCACTGGCGGGCATTGTGGCAGCGGCCCGTGCCGGCGACCGCCCGCCCTCATGAGGAGTGACTCGTCGAGCTAAGCTGCGCCCCTTGCCCCCGCCCCCAGATCGAACGCCGTGGGCGGCCGACCTGGCCCAGGCGATCCCCCGGGCGATGGCGAAGAGCAAGGCGCCCGGCCTGGGCGAATGGGCAGTTGCAGAGCTTCGCCTCCTGCCCCGCTAGCTGCTCGAATGGATCGTGGAGCTTTTCGAATCCGTCGAGCAGCCCGGCCGTTGGCCGGTGGAGTTGCGCGGGCCCGAGGACCTGCTCCTTCCAAGCCCGGTGACGGCGGACCAATCGACCGCAGGCCGACCTGGCTGCTCCCCATGCTGCGCCGCGGGCAGGGCGCAGCTGTTCGCGCGATGGTGCGCGGCGTAGGGCGACGCTGACGGAGTAGGAGCTCGCGCAAGACCTCGCCCTCGAGCTCGACGCCGCGGGGGCTTCTGGAGAGGCCATTTGTGGTGGCGCCCTGGATTGGCGGAAGGCTTTCGACCACGTCAGCCTTCAGCTCCTGGAGCGGGTGCTGGCGCGAGCTGGCGTGCCTGAGCGGTTACGCGGCCCGCTCCTCGCCACCTGCGCGGCCCCCCGCCGGTAGGAGTCGACGGCGCTCTCGGTGGCCCGTGGGGGCCAACCAGCGGGATTCTCCCTGGCTGTGCCCTGGCAGTTATCGTGCTGACCGTCCTGGTCTGGCAGCGCACTGGGCGAGTGCGCGACGGTCTGAAGCGCCGCGTGAACGTCGACGACCTCACGACGCGGGCGCGCGCGGACCCAAATGCCACTGCCAGGGCCGTCGCCGAGGCCATGCGCATCACTCAGGCGTGCGAGGCAGACATGGACTGGCGGCTGCACGAAGTCGAAAGCAAGCAGTTCGCCAACCTGGCCCCGGTGCGACGGTGGCTCCAGCACGAGATGCCATCGATCACCGTTGGGACAGAGATCCGCGACCTCGGGGCCATCGCAATCGCCGGCCGCCGGCGCAAGCACCCGGCGTCAGCCGCGCGGGTGAACTTGGCTTGCGGCCGGTTTGCCCGCCTCCGCCGCCTGCCCGTCCCTTTCCGGTTGCGGTGTCGATGGGGGCTGCTGTCAGCACTGCCGCGGGTACCTACGGGTCGTCCTGCGATTCGGGCAGCTCCGCCGCGCCGCCAAGGCTGCCACCGGCCACGGGCCCCGCGCGGCGGCTGAGATCACGTTCGGCGTCGTCAGCCCCTCGTGGCGCCTGGACCCGGAGGCGGTAGTGCGCGTCGCGCCGGCGCTGCAGGCTGCGAGGGCGCTCCGGGCAGGCCAGCTCGACATCGCCTCGTGGCGCCACACGGCTGCTTCTCGCGCCGTTGGCCCCGTGTCAGCCGCGCTGCGCAGCTTGCGAGAGCTCGGGCTGGGCGATGACATGGAGCGCTGGGTCGGCGTGCCGGCGGCGCCGCACGGCCGGCGCCTGGCGGAGCACTCGAGGCGATGCACGGAGCGCGTGCTCATGGCAGTGTGGAGCCGGGCCGAGTGTCGCGAGGTCGCTTCGCGACGGTCGTGCTTCGCCCATCTGGCAGGCGGCGTAGTAGACAGGTGGGCCACCCGCCGCCTGCTCGCCGCCGACGAGCTCACGCCCGAGGCCGCCGGGGCGCTGCGCGGCGTCTTGTGCGGCAGCGTCGTGGCCCAGGCCATCGTGGCGAAGTGGAGGGCGACGCGGGCTTGTTCCCGCACTGCGGGTGGCCACCGAGGACCACGAGCACAGGTTCTGGCTATGCCCGGCGTGGGAGGGCCCGCGCCGCGCCGCGCTTGCTGCCTCGCCGCGGTCGGAGGGGCTGCCTGGGGGCGCCTGCAGGGCTTTGCAAGGGGCTGCTGCCACCGGGGGTCGCCCTGACAGGGGTACCTGGCGATGCCGCCGCTCCTTGCTGCCCTCGCAGAGGCCGCTAGGCGCGAGGACCCGCCGCTGCTGACCCAATCGGCGCAGCTCCCAGGAGCGCCCCGCCGCACGGTGTGGAGCGACGGGACATGCCTCCACCCAGTTGACCCGCTGCTGGCGCGAGCGGCCGGGGGCCTCCGGGTCGAGGGTCTGGCAGCCCCCAACCTCGCCGGGCCGGTCGACGGGCTGCAGACGGCGCAGAGGGCGGAGGTGACAGCTGCGGTGGCGGCGGCTCGCGTAGTGGGCGGCCCGGTCGACCTTGCCTCGGACAGCCAGCAGTATGTGGTGCGGGGGGCGCCAAGATCGAGGCTGGCGCCGACCTGCGGGATTGGGAGCACGCTGACCTGTGGCACTCGCTGGTGGACACCGTGCGCGGCGGACGGCTCTGGGCCCATTGGGTGCCAGCCCACAAGACGCCAGCGGAGGCGCGCCGCCTGGGGCTGAGCGAGCGGGACCGCCTCGGCAACGCGGCGGCCGACGGCAATGCTGGCGCGGCAGCGGCCAGCAGGGCGCCGCCGCCAAACGTGCTGCGCGCCCGCTGCCAGGAGCATGGTGCTGCTGGAGGCCGCGCAGCGCATTATGGCCGCCGCGCGGCAGGCCGCCCTCGCAGCGGCGCCGCCTGCCCCGCGCCACCGCCGGCGCGACTGGCGCAGGGTTTGCCGCGGCGCCCGGGCCCGCGTTGCGTCCGCCCAGGCGGCCGACGCCCCCGCTGGCCAGGCGACGCCAGCGCCGACCTGCCCGCGCCGTAGCGGCGCTGAATCGCCCGTCAGCAGTGGGGACATGCTGGCCGCGCTTTTCGCCGGGCGTTCTTGGTGGCCGCACGCCCTTGCGCGCGGGCCCGGCCACGTCTCCTGCCTCCGCTGCGGCGGCAGTACGGCGTCGGCTGCAACCCTGCTGGGGAGCGCGTGCCCGGGCTGGCGGGAGCGTCTGCCGGCGCGGTGCCAGGCGGCGCTGCTCCTTGGCGAATTGCCTTGCGCGGGTGGCAGCGCGGAGGCGTTTGCATGCCTGGCTGCGCAACCCATTGCGGGTCGAGCGCCGCGGCTGCGCGCGTGCTCGCGTCCGCACGTCAAAGCAAATCGCGCGACAGTGGACCGGGTATCTGGGAGGCCCAGGCGGCGGCCGATCCGGAGATGAACTCCCCTCCTCCTCCTCCTCCTCCTCCTCCTCCTCCTCCTCCTCCTCCTCCTCCTCCTCCTCCTCCTCGCCCTCTCCCCTCCTCCTCCACCACCTCCTCCTCCTCCTTCTCCTCCTCCTCCTCCTCCTCCTCCTCCTCTTCCCTCATCTTCCTCCTCCCTCCTCCTCCTCCTCCCTCCTCCCTCCTCCCTCCTCCTCCTCCGCCTCCTCTTCCTCCTCCTCCTACTCCTCCTCCTCCTCCTCCTCCTCCTCCTCCATCATCTTCCTCCTCCCTCATCCTCGCTCTGCAGCCCCCCAGGGCGCCGCGAGGGCTCTACGGGATCTGCGTGACTACGTGACTACCGACTCCTCTGGGCCTCCCGGGAGCCCAAGGAACATGCGACGGTTGCGCAGTTCGCGGTCCACCCAGGGCGCCGCGAGGTCTCGACGGGATCTGCGTGACTGCCGACTCCGCTGGACCTCCCAGGAGCCCACAGAAGTGGCGACGGTGGCGCACTTCGCAGCCCACCCAGGGAGACGGCGAAGTCTCGGCTGGGCCTGCGTAGCTCCCCCCCCTCTCCGCTGGGCCTCCCATGAGCCCTCCCAGTGGCAACGGTTGGGGGAAGGAGGGGGTGGCGGGGGAAGGAGGCAGGAGGCAGGAGGAGGAGAGAAAACAGAGGGCAGGCGGCCGCAGGAGAGGGGAGGCAGGAGGAGGCGAGAGGGGAGGAGAGCAGTGAGTCAGTGACGGGGACCACGGCGCTCCTTGCAACACGAGAACCCAACACATGAGGGTTCAGAAATATCGAAATGCCCTCGTCCATATCCTGGTCCTCCACCAAGTCGTCGGCGTCAGCGCGGACGGCGACGAAAGCGTCGAGCTCGACGACGACGCCGACGGCCACGACGACGACGCCTCTTCCTGAACCTCTTCCCTCGGCTCCTCCTGGACCTCCCCTCCGCCGTCAGCGTCAGCAGCCAGGAGACGGCGACGGAAGAGGCTTCCACGGCACCGACGCCCTCGACGACGACGCCCCCTGTTTTTCTCCCGCTCCCTCTCCTCATATCCTGCTCCCTCTCCTCCTCCGCCTCCCCCTCCCCCTCCACCTTTTCTTGCGCAGGCCCCTGGGCGCGCTCCGCACGCAGGGTTAAGTCGGGCCTGTCCCCCTACAGGGGGATTATCGACGACAAATAAAAAATACTCCCAAAATAATCCAAAAGTATTCTGGGGACTCTGTTTTGAATGTTTGTTGACCTTGTTGGGGCATTTTGGGGGTATTTTTTATTTTTCGTCGAAAATCCCCCTGTACGACATAAACCCAGGGCGTCATCCCCCTCCATCGCCTCCCCCCTCCCATCTGCCGCCGTCGGCCTCAGCGCCCTGTCGACGGCGGCGGCGCAGACTATTATTGACCGACGCCGACGCAACGACGGCGGCAAGGAGGTCCAGGAGGAGGCAAGCAAGGAGGTGGAGATAGATTGGGCGCCCGAATTATCAGGGGTAACTCGGGTCCGGGGTAACTCGGGTTTGGATTCCCGAAGCACGAACCCGAGTTAGCCCTGACCCGAGTTACCCCTGATGACGTGGGGCTCTGGACGCCCGGATTATCCGGGGTAGCTCGGGCCCGGGGCAACTCGGGTTCGGACCCCCGAGAAACGAACCCGAGCTAGCCCCGACCCGAGTCGCCCCTGATGATTCGGGGCTCTGAATATAGGCGTCGTCGTCGCCGTCGACGGCGTCGTCGAAATCGACGCGCTGGCCGCCGGCGGCGGCGGCGACGCCCTCGGCAGACCGCCGACAGCCGACGGCGGACTGCCAAGCTCCTCCGCGGGCAGCGCCCCGCCGGCCGGCACCTCGTAGGTGAAGGACGGCGCACACCTCGCCGCCGCCGCTCTGCGGCGTCGTTGTCGTCGTCATCGTCGTCGTGTTCGTAACCGCCGCCGCCTTCGCGGCCGCCACCGCCATCGTCGTCGTCGTGGTCGTCGTCGTCGTCGTCGTCGTCGTCGTCGTCGTCGTCGTCGTCGTCGTCGTGGTCGTCGTCGTCGTCGTCGTCGTCGTCGTCGTCGTCGTCACCATCGTCGTCGTCGTCGTAGCCGCCGTCTCCGTCGTCGTCGTCGTCGTCGTCGTCGTCGTCGTCGTCGTCGTCGTCGTCGCCATCGCCGTCGCCGTCGGTGCCGTTGTCGCATCCGCCGTTCTCGTCATCGGCGTCGGCGTCGTTGGCATCAAGACGCCTCCACCGCCGTTGCCGCACAGGCGCCGTCGTCGTTCGCGATTGACCAGTCGAGGTTCGACCGCAGTTCTTGTTCGTCGTTTTCGGCCTCTAGGGGCCGGTTTCGGAGTCCCAGATTTTGGCATCCGATGGGGGGGTGGGTGGAGATGGCGAATTGAAGTTTTCTGTTTGTTGGCTATGGGGCTCAAAACCGTCCCAGGAGGGCCCCCGGACCCCCCGGGAAAGCCCCAAGAGGGTCCCGAGACCCCCAAAAGAGTCCGAAGGAGGTCCCACGAGTGCCCCAAGAGGCCCCGCGGGGAGCCCAAGAGGACCCCCAGAATGACTCCAAGAATCCCCAATACCTCTTACAAAAACATATCCGCAAAGGCGGCCTCCTCATCTTCCGTTTTCTGCGTTTCCGACACGCTTCCTGAGCGGCTGTTCCACTCCATGCTTCTGTACTTCCCTCATTCGGGCAACTTCCCTGGCGATCGTTTCAAGATGGGCTGATGGGGATACGCGAAGCGCCAAGAATTTCCAAATCTTCTGAGCGCTCTTGCGCGCTCCCGGGGCTCCCCGCGTGACGTTTGCAGGGTCCAGAGGGCCCCAGGACGGGCCAAGAGAGCCCCAAGAACCGCCTACGAGGGCCCAAGAGGCCTCCAAGGCTGCCCACGATCGGTCTAAGACGACCAAGATGGCCCAGAGACGGCCCAAGGGCCCCACAAGAGGGCCCCGAGTTGCCAGCATCAGTGATGTTCAAAAGGTTTTTGGATAAGTTTAGTGTTCTCGCCTTTTCTGGCTTTCGGCGCTCCAAGACGACCCAAGAGGCCCCCAAGAGCGCCCCAAGACGGCTCAAGAGGCCCCCAAGATCGCCTCCAGACGGCCCAAGACAGCCCCAAGACAGCCCAAGAGGCTCCCAAGAGGCCCAGTAGGGCCACAGGAGGGGCCTAAGAGAGGCCCCAGAAAAAAAAACATGAAGTGAAATTTTGAGTCCTTCACCCCAAGATGGCCCCCGAGACCTCCAGCAGGTCCCGAAGAGGCCCCCACAAGCTGGAGGAGGCCCCCAACAGGTCCAAAGCAGGCCCCAAGAGGCCCCCAAGAGTCACCCGAGAAGTCCCCCGAGACACCCCAAAACCGAACCCAAGAGGCTTCCGAGAGGCCCCCAAGAGATCCCTACAGGTATCCCGGAGGCCTCTGACCTAAAACCCAAGCGCGTTGGCGTCATGGGCCGAAGGCCACTAGATCCGCCGCCGCCTGTCGATTCATCACAGGGGTGCCTGGCGTGCTGGATCCTACAAGTTTTGTTTTGGTTCTTTTTCTAAAAAGAACTCTCCCCTGGGCCTCCAGCCCGTGCCGCTGGCCTCGGTCCAGCGATGCCCCCAAGACGGAAACCCGACGTCGTCAGACGGCCCAGGAACGGCCTAAGACGGCCAAAGAGGCCCCGAACAAGCCCCCAGAGACCCCAAGAAGCCGCAGGAGACCCCTAAGAGGCCTCCAAGAGGCTCCCAGGAAGCTCCCAGAAGACCCCAAGAGTGCCCCAAGAGGCTCCCAAGAGGTTAACTCCTCATCCTCCTCCTCCTTCTTTTCCTCCTCCTCCTCTTCCTCCTCCTCATCCTCACGTTTCCTTCTTTTCCTCATTACCTTTCTCATGTGTTCCCCCCAGGGTTTCTACGACGGCTGGAGGAACACATGGTGCGATAGCTTGGCCAAGCTCAAGCCCATTTTTCGGCCACGCAGGCGCTGCCCAAAAGGCAGGGAGCGGCGGTGATTCGCCGAAAGCGTTTCCGATAACAACGAACATCGGCTGTGAATGTCCAACATATTCCCATACCCTGCATCAGGCGATCGCAGAGTAGCAGGACTTATAGCAGCGCTGACATCGGCACCGATTGCGATCACAAGATTCGCCTGACAGTGTGCGCAACATGGCCTAAGGCATCTCTGGGGTTCCAACAGCTGGACCAAAATGAGCACGTTGCTCAGAGCCCGTGGCTTAACTAGGTTTCCACCATCCTGGAGTTGATCAACATCGAAGGAGGCCGTCGAACCTGCATCACACTCCGCCTCAGTGAAGGAAGATCAGCTGTGGACATTTTCATGCATGTCAAACTTGTTCCACTTGCATGAATCGACCTCCCTCTCCCCTTCTCCCTCCCTCCTTCACTATCATCACGCTCTCTCTCTCTCTCTCTCTTTTTCTCCCCTCTCCCCCTCAACCCGATCGGCTACCCACCAACATCAGTCAACCTTGTCGATGGAATGATGTGGCTGGCGGTGGCAATGTGGGATATTTTTGATGATGCCGTCCGCGGGGCGCTGGCAACATCAATTGTTCTTTTGTGTCTCCGACCTGGGCTCACTTGCCTTCTTGCCTGTCGCTATGATGAAGAGCAGGATGCCATTCAGAGCCACGGCGGTGAAGAGGATGACGCCCATCCAGTAGGGGCCCGGCATGGGTATCTGCGGGGGCAAGGCTAGGAGACAACTCTTGAGAGGTCTTCGTTCAAATGGTTATGGATTGCCCAACGCGATTCAGAGGCGGCTACGCTTGCCCCACGAACGACGCCATAGTAAACCTAATGCGACTGGATTTGCCGATTTTGAAGAAGTCCCGGCCAGATTTCCACCACAAACATACCAGCGCCGATAACGAATTCAGCCTCCCAAGAGGTGCAACCTCAACAAGGACCAATGCTCAGGGGGGGGGGGGGGGTAGGAGAACACGGCGGCCGGTGGACGAGAGGCAGGGCGCGAGGAGGAGAAGGAACAAAACGCTGCGCGGGGCACACGCAACAAGTCAAGGCTGGGGCAGAGGGTGAGAGAACTACAGTCGGGGCTTTGACCTAAGGAACCCTAAATAAGGCAAGGGGCCCCTTTCGCCAATAAGTTGAAATTCGATTTCCCATGGAAAACCTCAGGAAAACAGAAGGCAAACTGTCGAACAATCAAGGAACACCGAGCCCCTCCCCAACGAAAAGGGTTCCTTCTCCAGGGCCCCGGCTGTAGCCGCTTCTGGGAGACAGTCCGCCTCCGTGGATCGGGCGCGGCGGGAGGACCAGGGAGGCACGCGAGAACGCGGAGGACCACCGCAGACAGGACAGCAGATCCTGCTACAGCAGAGCAGACCATGATTTCCAGTCCCGACGGTGGTCGATGGGCAGGAGGTGGATCGACGTGCGCAGGACACCTGCTGGCAGGCCGGCGCCTCACGCGCTGCACCCGGTCCCAGGCGCAGCAGGCGGAGGAGGACCCGGTGCCTCCCGCGTCGTGGCTTGGGGACGGCGTGGGCCCGGGAGCTCTCCAGCCCTTCCTCGGGACCAGGGTGCGGCCGCGGACAACGCTGCTGAGTGTCCTGGATCCCAATCCTGGGCAGGGGCCCAAACCGTGAGCAAATCAGGCGCCGTGATCTCCCTTGAGGTGCCGAAGGTCTCGAACAGGGATATCAGAGTCTGTGCCCGACCGTTCACGCGGCGTGGGGTTACAGCCGCGGCGAAAAGAGCGCTACATCTAAATGTTTGCCAGTGTGTACTCCAAAAGGTCGGTCGCCCTTGCACTCAAGATGTGCAACACGTGGATTGCAACCTATGCGGTGCAATCTGTATACATATATATATATATGTATGAGTATATATATATATACATATATATATATATAT
Organism: Prorocentrum cordatum; assembly: GCA_963575745.1. NCBI lineage: Eukaryota > Dinophyceae > Prorocentrales > Prorocentraceae > Prorocentrum > Prorocentrum cordatum. The sequence continues at coordinate 233,392 of CAUYUJ010015776.1, read as the reverse complement.
ATATATATATATGTACGTAGCCCCCCGCAGTCGCGGATAAGAGTGAGGGGGCGGCGGGGACGTCTGCAGTCTGCGAGGCTCTGAATGCGCGGCTCTGAGAAAGCCCGCCGCATGTGCCTACCAATTATACAACGAGCCCGCCGCAAAGCAATGTGGATGGGTCGCGGGGTGGGTCGCGGGTGGGTCGCTGGTGGGTCGCAGGCTGGGTCGCAAATAGGACGACGACCAACAACAACAGCAACAGCAGCAGCAGCAACAACAACAACCATAACCAGAACCACAACTACAACACCGCCACCACCAACAACAAACAAACAAACAAGCAAGCAGACAGCCAAACAAACAACATCAACAACAACTCCAGCAACAGCAACAACAACACCAAAAACACCAACAACAACAGCATCAACAACAACAGCAGCAGAACTAACAACAACACGAACAACAACTACCACAACAACAACAATCCGCACCATGGAATCCCACTTCAGCCACGCACTCAGGGACCGTGACTGACCGTTCGGCCCCCTCACCCGGATACATGTACATATGGTTGAATCTACGCGGTGAAAACGATGCAGTGGAATCTGTGTGGTACACACTTTGTATGGGGTACGTTCCGTGTGGCACACGCGACGTGCTGCACCCCAAGACGCGCAACATATGGGTGGTTGCAAGCCATGCGGTGCGGTGCGAGCGCCAGCCGACGCACGAAGCGGCCACGAGGCGCCGCACGGGCGGAAACTGGGAAACGCCAGCCAACGCACGAGACGACCACGAGGCACCCACGTGGGGGAACCACGCGAATGGCCTGTGCCGTGCAATGCACGCGCGCGCGAACGTGCAGTGGAGCCCTGCCTCGAGAGATCGACGAACGCGTGCGCCGAGGTCGAGTGCAGTCCCTCGTGAAATTGAGCACGATGGCGGTAGCAAGTCATGAGTTCTCGTCGTCCGCACACTCTCTGTCTGTTGCTGCCAGGCGAGGGGGGGCACCGAGCGAAACCCGGCAGCGTCAGACAGAGCAGGCGGGGCGGTCCAAGAGGCGGCCACCGGGGAACAAGACACGGATGCGCAGGCGACGTACTCCCAGCAAGAGCTCCTAAGTGCGAGCGCTGTTTGTTTGGGAACCGGCAGGCTCGGCCTTCGATGCTCGATCCTTGATGTTAGAAGTGGGGGGGCGCAGAAGAAGGAACCACCGCGAAGCGAACCGCAACAGGCGGAGACCGCGGAAGGGGAAAGGTGCAGACGGCGTGCGCCGCGTGGGAGCGTGCAGTCCCCCTCTTCCCTCGGCCTCCCCTCCTTCTTCCTCCGCCTCCCTCCCTCCCCCTCCGCCTGCCAACTTCCCCCCCTCCTCTTCCTCCTTCCCCCTCATCGCCTTACTCCTTTTCCTTCCCCTCCTCCTCCTCCCCCTCCACCCCCCCCCCATCTCCCCTCCTCCTCCTCCTCCTCCTCCTCCTCCTCCTTTCCTCCCTCCTCCTCTTCCTCCTCCTCCTCCTCCTGGTCCTCCTCCTCCTCCTGCCCTCCCCCTCCTCCTCCTCCTCCTCCTCCTCCTCCTCCTCCTCCTCCTCCTCCTCTTCTCCTCCTCCTCTTCCTCCTCCTCCCCCTCCTCCTCCTCCTCCTCCTCCTCCTCTTCCTCCTCCTCCTCCTCCTCCTCCTCCTCCTCCTCCTCCTCTTCTCCTCCTCCCCCTCCTCCTCCTCTTCTTTCTCCTCCTCCTCCTCCTCCTCCTCCTCCTCCTCCTCCTCCTCCTTCTCCTCCTCCTCTTGCTCCCTTCCCCCGGCGCCAGCCCTTCGCCCACCGCCCCTCCCCGCAGGGGGGCCTTCCCGTCGAGCTGGAAGGCCTGCATGGCGGCGGCGGCCTCCTGCAGGGCGCCCTCCTCGTCGAAGACGGGGCCCGGGGACGGCCACGGCAATGGGCGCCCAGAAGGTCGTCGTCGTCGGCATTCTGCTCCTCCTCCTCCTCCTCCTCCTCCTCCTCCTCCTCCTCCTCCTCCTCCTCCTCCTCATCCTTCTCCTCCTCCCTCTTCTTTCCTCTTCCTTCCGGTCCCTCCCTCTGCTGCTCGACCATTACGTGGTACGGGTACTACTCCCTTTTCTCCCCTGAAGATGGCCGGGGGAGGAGAACGACCCCCTCGGCACCTGGCTTTTTCCACACAGGCCTTCAAACATTGACATTCGATATGTTTTGTCAGTCGGGACAGATTCGGTTTCTCAAATTGGTGTTCCCGCCTCAGCGTCGGCTTCCTTTTAGGATCGGCGCCTTGCCCCCATCGCTCAAGGTGGCGCTCTCGCCCCAACGCGGGCCACTTTTCTTTTGCCAAGAAAAGCCGCGGCTGCGGCGCGCTCCGGGCTCGCAGGGTGAGGAGGAGGAGGAGGAGAAGAGGAGGAGGAGGAGGAAGAGGAGGAGGAGGAGGGGGAGGGGGGGAGGAGGAGGAGGAGGAGGAGGAGGAGGAGGAGGAGGAGGAGGAGGAGGAATCCAAGTGATTCCTCGTCGTTGTCGCCACTCGCTCCTCTCCTTCCCCCTCCCTCGCCTTCCTCTGGTCATCTTGCTCCTCCCGCTTCTCCCGCTCCAGCTCCTGCTGCTGCTGTTCCTCCTCGCCCACCTCCTTCCTCGTCCTCCTCCCCTTCCTCCTGCGCATCCTCCTGCTCACCCGCCACCGCCTCCTCCTCCTCCTCGTCCTCCTCCTCCTCCTCCTCCTCCTCCTCCTCCTCCAATGTACGCATCTCCTCTTCTCCGATGGCGCATGACACGATGGGGCCCTGTTTGGTGCTCTGGGTCCGCGATGACACGCGTCGGTGAGTAGAGAAACAATAGTTGTGATAGAGAAGCAATAATCGCAAGCTGAAGTGATGGGTCAGGAAGGGTAGGGTGTCAGATGTGGCGCGGCCGCACCTCTCCCGGCTCCCTGATTCCTCCTCCCTTGTCCCTCCCACCCCCTTTCCTCCCTCCCTCTCCCTACCCCCCTCTGTCTCCCCCCACCCCTCCTCCCCATGCCTTGCGGCGAGCCCCTCGTCGCACATCGCACAGCTTCCCTCCCGCCCCCTCGTCGACAAGCGCACGGCGCGGTGCCCCCCTTGTCCGCGCCTGCCCCCGGGCCACCGACTGGAGCTCCGGGTGCAGCCCACCAGAAGTCTTAGGGCTCGAGGAGCGAAGAGAGAGGCCGAGCAGGGAGGGGCCCAGCAGGGAGGGTTCGGGTCCGAGGGTTCGAGCGCTAGGGTTTAGGGTTCGAGGGGTTCGAGTGGTAGGGTTTAGGGTTCGAGGATTCGAGGGGTAGGGTTCGAGGTGGGGGACGGGGAGGGGCCCAGCAGGGCGGGGGGACGGGTGCCCACAAGATGGGCACCCAGGATAAGGAGAGAGCATCCCAAAGCAGGGCACCTATTACAGGGGCGCCCAGAAGGAAGGGACGGAGCCCAGCAGGCCAGAGCTTTGATGGAATGGTGCCCAAGAAACCAAAGCACATCATGCGTATAACCTTTCAGAGGTCGGCGCGGATCTCTCGTACAGGAGGAAGGGGAGGAGGGGAAGAGGCACTGGGAGCTCGAGAAGGGGGAGGAGGATGAGGAGAAGCAGGAGGAGAATGAGGAGGCGGAGGAAGAGGACGGATAATCCGCCGATCCGGCGTCTACAAGGAGCCTCAGCAACAGCTTCAGCTCAGAGCCTAAGCAAGAGCTTCAGCTCTGCTTGGGGGGCGTCGCCGGGGTGGCTCTGCCAGGGAAGGGGGCCGGGGGGGGCGGTCCCCCATCTAGCGTTTTCTTACTGATTTGCACATCCCCACCCCTCAGATCTAGATGCTACCGCCCCCAGGACCCTCCCCTCGGAACCCTCCCCGTACCCCCCCGGGGACCGCTCCAGGCACCACCCCAGAGGGCACGTCAGCTCCAAAAAGCGTCCCTGACGACTCCAAGAGCGCCCTCCCTCACAAACAGCGTCCCCGACGACTCCAAGATCACCGAATCCGGAGCCCCCCGGATCGGCGGCACTGGCCGGAGGCCATTACAAGAAACACCAGGAGGAGGAGGAGGAGGAGAAGGAGGAGGAGGAAGAAGAAGATGCTAGACCTGAGGTCTGCCCGCAGCTTCCAGGCCCCCAAAATGATGAGGAAGATGATAACCTAACATCGGACAGCTCGCCCCTTGGACCCCCGCCAACGCCACGCCAAGCTGCGAGCACATATATGGGCGCAACGCCGCGCTGCATGCGTAGCCTTCGGCTGGGCCAGGCAGGGCAAGATCCAACATTGCATCACGTGGCGCGTGGATGCCCGCACCGACCACGACTCCTCTCAGACCCTACCTCCGACCCCCCCCCCGTTCGCCACCTCCTCTTCGTCCTCGTCCTCCGTCCTCGCTCTCACCCATCCCCCCCCGTCGCCCGACTCCTCCGGCTCTCCTCCTTCCGCCGTCTACTCCCTCTCCTACTCCCTCCTCGTCTTCCGCCTCCTGCGCCCGCCTCGTCGTCCACCTCGTCCTCCTCCTCCTCCTCGTCCGACGCCTTCCCCCTCGCACCCCTCGCTTGAAGCTGCCAGCGAAATAACCTCACACCCCTCCCTTAAAACTGCCAGCGAAATATCCTCACCCCCTGGCCTAAAATGTCAGCGAAATGTCATCACCGCCCTGGTTTAACACTGTCAGCGAAATTTCCTCACAACCCTCAGCGAAATATTTTCACTCCCTGGCACTGGATTAAAACTACAACCGAAATCAGCCGGCCCCCTTGTGGGGCCACCAGGCTGCGAGGCCCGTGATTCGCAGTTTCCTGTACCAGTTGTAGTTTCTAGTTTCCAGTGTTACAGTTCTGCTTCTTGCTGGTTACTGTATCAGGGTCCAAAAACACACGAGATTTGCCACATTTACCCCTCACGCAGATCCGCGGGGTCAGGGTAAAAAAACACAAGGGATTTGCCACATTTCTGAAATTCGGTGCCACCCCTCACGCAGATCCGCGGGGTAAGGGTCCAAAAACACACGAGATTTGCCACATTTCTGAAATTCGGTGCCACCCCTCACGCAGATCCGCGGGGTCAGGGTCCAAAAACACAGGGATTTGCCACATTTCTGAAATTCGGTGCCACCCCTCACGCAGATCCGCGGGGTCAGGGTCCAAAAACACACGGATTTGCCACATTTCTGAAATTCGGTGCCACCCCTCACGCAGATCCGCGGGGTCAGGGTCCAAAAACACAGGTGATTTGCCACATTTCTGAAATTCGGCGCCACCCCTTACGCAGATCCGCGGGGTCAGGGTCCAAAAACACAGGGGATTTGCCACATTTCTGAAATTCGGTGCCACCCTTCGCGCACATCCATCGCAAGGCGTGGTAACCCAAACTGCGAGAACTCCCTCGGCCCTTTAATCGCAAGGTGTGGTAACCAAGCCCGTAAACCATACACGTCTTACCAATCGCCAGGTGTGGTAACCCCTCTTGTGATCAGTTGGTTTTGCTGATTGCGAATCGGCTTCGCATGAAGTTTCGATACTGCTTCACGACAGCGCCAAGGCCTCATGACTTAGCTCTTCCATGGGCCATTCTCCGAGAGAGGGGGCCGGCGGCAGGGGGCGAAGCCTTTACGGATATCCTGACAACCCTCGCTTAAAACTGCCAGCGAAATATCCTCACACCCCTCGCTTACGACTGCCAGCGAAATATCCTCCCCCCCTGGCCTAAAACTGCCAGCGAAATATCCTCACCCCCGGCCTTAAAACTGCCAGCGAAATCTCATCAACCCCTCGCTTACAACTGCAACGGAAGCATCCTCACACCATGGCTTAAAACTGCAACCGAAATATCTTCAACCCCCTGGCCTAGAACTGGCAGCGAAATATCCTCAAACCCCTCGCTTAAAACTGCCAGCGAAATATCCTCACCGACCCTGGCCTAAAACTGCCAGCTAACTATCCTCACCCCCTGGACTTAAACCTGCCCCCTGTCTTAAAACTGCCACTGAAATATCCTCACACCCAGAAATGAAACTGCCACCTAACGGCTTTGGTGATTCAGTTGTCAGTTCAGTCAGTCAGTCAGTCAGTCAGTCAGTCAGTCAGTCAGTCAGTCAGTCAGTCAGTCAGTCAGTCAGTCAGTCAGTCAACTTCCCGAAAGTCAGATGACGGGCTGCGCCCGTAAAACCAGGGGATGCTATACACGTAGCGAGGCAGCTCAGAGGAATGACGAGATTCCCCACATCGTGTTGCACATGGGGATTCCTACTGGGGCTCTCAAGGGATTGGATGGGTTCGTGGAGGCTTCGCCACCGTAAAACAAGGGGAGGCTATACACATAGCGAGGCAGCTCAGAGGAATGACGAGATTTTCCCCAGATCGTGTTGCACCTGGGGATTCCTACTGGGGCTCTCAGGGGGCCACTTGTAGGGGGCCCCAGGCGAACCCTACCCCTACCCCCCACGACTTCGGAGGGGGAGCGAAGGGAACCCCACCCTCCCCCTCCGAAATCGTGGGGGGCAGGGGTAGGGTTCGCCTGTGGCCCCCTGACTTGGGGAATGATGAGATGTTCCCCATATCGCGTAGGAGG
>CAUYUJ010015776.1:198336-226768 GCA_963575745.1 Prorocentrum cordatum | reverse complement strand
CCTCCTCCTCCTCCTCCTCCTCCTCCTCGTCCTCCTCCTCCTCGTCCTCTTCCCTCCATTCCCTTTTCCTGATAAAGCTTCGCCCGGTGGCCTGCTTGCTGGTGGCCGGTCGTGGGTGTCTCGCTCGCCTGGGTGGCCACCCGGCGGCCAGTCGTGGGCACCCCTCGGGGTCGCCCCGTGCGCGGGGTGGGCTTGCGGAGGCTTCGCGCAGGGACTGGCCAGTGGCGGGTCGTGGGCGCCTCGTGCGCCGGGTCGGTGTGCCGAGGTGTCGCTCGAGGCCCGCCCGCGGCCGCAGGTGGGCGCCCCGCGCGCTGGGCGGCCGCACTTAGCCTGCCTTGCGCCGCGTGGCTGGCACCACATGGTTCGCACCACGCTGCTTGCATCGCGTGGCTTGCACTGCAGAGCTGGCACCACGGACCTTGCACCCCACAGCTGACAAGTCATGTTGCCCTACCAATTCCTTGGGCAGACAGAGTAAAGCCCCTGGGTGAACGATATAGAACGATCGAGAAATAGAGATCGAGAAAGTGAGGGAAAGAAAGATGGAGAGAGAGAAAGAGAGAAAGAGAGAGAGAGAGAAAAACAAAAAAAGAGGAGAGATAACTAGGAGGAGGGCAAGGAGAACGCAGAGAGAGAGGGGGAGAGAGAGAGAGAGAGAGGAAAGGAGGAGGACATGGAGGAGAGGCAAGAGGACGGCAAGGAGCATGAAAAGCTTACAAGGAGGAAGAGGATGAGGAAGCAGGAGGAGGAGAAAGAAAACGAGAATCGGGACAGGAGGAGGACCAGGAGGACCAACAGAAGAAACGGCGGGGCACGGGGCTTCCAGTCGGCCGGCTGCCGTCGGCCAGCGGGTCCCTCCAGTCGGCCGGCCGCGATGCCCGCTGCTCGCCCTCCGCTCTGGCGGCCCCGACCGACACGGCCAGCACGGCGAGGAGGCAGGCGCGGCGGGCCTGAGAAGGAAGGCTGGGACCGCCTCGCGTTCCGCCCTTCCCCTCCTGGTGCTGATCCTGGTCACCCCCATTCGCCCTCCCCCACCCCATCATTCAGCCTCCTCCGCCTCGCGGGCACCGTCCGCCTCGCCCTCCTCCTCCTCCTGCTCTGGTCCCTTTTCATCGCCAGCACCACCACCATCATCACCATCACCATCATCCTCAATATCCCACTACTCACCACTTGACCTCCACTTCTGGTCCCTCTCCCCCTCCACCCCCTCCCTCCTCTCCCTCCTGCTGGTGCGTGATGGCATAGCTGTATGTATGCATGCACATAGCTGTACGTATGCTTAACTGTTGTATGTATATGTGCGTGTATATAAAAGGCATCGGTATGCGCGTGTGCACCTATATATATATATATATATATATGTGCGAGAGGCTGTTCCTAAGATCCGTGTTTTACTGCCGCAGAATGAAAGGATCTTCCTGGTCGACGACCCTGCCATCCTCCCGTCGACATGCAGGCTAGACCCGTCATGCCAAAGTTATAGCCGCGCTAGCCGCGCAACGAAACAACAACAGCCCCGACAATGACACTTTGTTCAGGCGGTTGCAAGTGACCGACCGAGACAATAATACTTACCAGGCCAACAAGAGCAGCCAGCCCAGCCAAACCGCGCCCCGCCAACCGCCCTGTTAGAATGATTAAGCTAGATATTTGTTTTCAGCAGTTCGGACAGAAGCGTTCACACACCAAGGCCTTGCGGACACCTACGAATCGGAGTTCCACTTTGCAAACATCACGCCAGTCTGGCTCCATAAATCTAAACCAGTATTCCAGAACAGCCACTGGGCGGATCGCACTCGGTTGCCCCAGCCACGCTCGTTCACCGATGGGGAGCGACTGGACATGACCTCGCGCACGTGGCGCCAAATCCTGTCTATGATTTGCGTGCCGCCCTTGGTGCATATCACGCCGCCGCCTGGCATCTGGTGACGGAAAAGCTGCACGCATTTGGGCTTCGCCCATTTACCCCCGACCTTTTTCTTTTTGTGCGCGACGAAATTGTGGATTACTCCATCGAGAGTTCGCTTTCGGTTGAAGCCCATTCTGTGTGAGCGGGCACCGTCTGTGTGCAGGAAAACGCATCGGCCCTTGAGAAATTTCTTCGCGTGCGGCTCCCAGTCCTTCTTGGTTATGGGCCCAGGACCTGGAGACCGCACATTGGTCAATTTTGGAGAAGTCCTGAAGAGCACAAGCGAAGATGGATGGCCCCTCTGCACCAATCTAGCCCATTGGTGCCACCGCGCTCGTTTGCCGCCCGCCGCCCGCACGATCTCCTTATTGAGGTCCACCTCGCCGGCCTCGATATCATGCCATGTGGAACTGTTGCCGGTGCCAAATTTGATTTTCGGCTCCATTTACTTGACTGCACGGGCGGCGTCCAGCCGCGCAGCGAAACACCTGATGAAAGATTCATCGAGTTCCCATAGGAGATGGGCTTGGGCCGTGGTCAGTCCAGCGGTGAGCCCAAGTAGAAGCTTCACCTGCGAAGTCAATGACTTGTGACTTCTCCCCCGGCCATCCCTAAATACCATATGGCTCGCGTGCGGGAGGATGAAGTTATGGCAATCGTCCGCGTTGCACCTGTAGCACCACGTGCCAGTGTCTGAACGCTTCCGCAATTTCCCAACGCTGTACTTTCCACAGTGCGGGCAAACCTGCTGAGTCCAGTCGGGCAAGAAGCCGCTCTGGGTCAAGTGCTTCCTGAGCTGGTGCTCCGTCATGGCATCGACTTTCTCCAAGCTCTTTGACCAGGTCTGCCTGTCGCGCTTGACGCGCTGTTTGCTGCCGTACCTGACATACGGTGTCTTCTTCCAAAGCGCAGAAAACTTGTTTTTGTCCAGCTTCTCTGGGCGCGCGCACATGCGCCGTTTCCCTCGCTCAGGCGCTGGAAAACAAGACGCCGGTCGCTTTTGGATGCCTTTCATCGGGCGGTTCTGCGCGGCCTTCCGCTTGCAGGTTTTAACAGATTTGCCGCCGCACATGCTGTCGCCATCGCCGCCGATGCCGCAAGCCACGTCGGAGACGCAGAAGATCCGCGAGCGGGCGTTGTTGTCGACGTCTCCGAGCTCCTGCGTCGTGATCAGCTCCGCGAGCCCAGAGCAGAAGCTGATGATGCAGTGCTCGCCTACAATCAGTGCGTAGGCGTGTCCCTCGCCGTCGTCGATGACGAATTTGCCGACGGCGTTGGCGTTCGCCGCGAAACCAATCAAGAAGCACAGTTGCAGGTGAAGGGGCATCATGATCGATCGATGTAAATGCACAAGGTGCAAGCCGACTGTCTTGTAAGTTAAACAGGCAATGGCTGATCTCGCAGCACTTTGAGCCTGAACGCCTACGGCGGGGAGCAGATTCAAAAGCAACGCCGCAGAGGGCATGGTTGCTACTTTGAAGGTGGTGGGAGAGAACACATATCGAATGCGCATGATCTGCAGCGGCCAAGACACGCCAGAACCCAACAAAAACAGCAAATTCAGTCAAAACTTAAGGAAAACCAGAAGAGAAACAACCCAAGCAAAACAATCAACGAAGTCAAGGCCCTGAGCTGTTTTTAATTGAAAAACAAAAGAAAACCTAAGGTGCTTCAATGCTTCCCGTCTGAAAAAAAACGCTCGGGGCTTTGATTTCGTTGATTTTCTTGCCTGGGGCTTTGATTTTCATGGTTTTCCCCTAAGTTTTGACTGATGTTACTGTTTTTATTGGTTTTCAGCTCCCTGGCCCTCCCAGCGCCGCCTCCACCTCACCCCCAGAGAGGGCGCGGGCAGCAGAAACCAACAAAAACAGTAAAATCAGTCAAAACCTAAGGAACAACTATGAACAAAACCAAAACCCCAGGCAAAACAATCAACGAAATCAAGGCCCTGAGCTGATTGTTAATTGAAAAACAAAAGAAAACCTAAGGTGTTTCAATGTTTCCCGTCTGACAGCCGCTCGGAGCCTTGATTTCGTTGTTTTTTTGTTTGCCTGGGGCTTTGATTGTCCTGTTTTGTCCTTAGGCGTTGACTGATTTTACTGTTGTTGTTGGCTTTCCGCTCCCTGGCCCTCCCAGCGCCGCCGCCACCTCACCCCCAGAGGGGGCACGGGCAGCAGAAATCAACAAAAACAGTAAAATCAGTCAAAACTTAAGGAACAACTATGAAACAAAAAAAAAGCCCCAAGCAAAAAAAACAACGAAATCAAGGCCCTGAGCTGTTTCTAATTGAAAAACCAAAGAAAACCTGAGGTGGTTCAATGTTTCCCGTCTGAAAACAACTCGGGGCTTTGATTTCGTTGATTTGTTTGCCTGGGGCTTTGATTTTCATTGTTTTTCTTTAGGTTTTGACTGATTGTATTGTTTCCCCCTTTTACGCTTGCAAGAAAGCCCACCCCCCAGGGCGCTTTGCCGTGAATTTCAATGGGCTGCCATAGAAAAGTCTTCGTGGGCAGCGGCAAGCGCTTGCAATCGTGAGGCACGCGCGCGTTTTATGGAAATGTCCAACCGCTAAACCGAAGATCCTCAACCGGCAACCTAGAAACGCCTGTGTGTATTCCCCCCCCATCGTTCCGACATTGGCAAAACATGCAACCTTTTTTACATAAAAAAAGCTCCAGAGGTCCTTTGTGGCGGCTTACAGATTGATCATTTTCCTGGCAACTGACAAATTGCTTGCTATTGGAACCCTCTACAAAAATAATCATATTGAAGGTCACCGCACAATAATTCCTTTTGTAATCATCCACGAAAGGAATCCTATGGTAATCTTCGACAGAAGGAATCCTATCGTAGTCCTCCACAAACGGAATCTCAAAAAAACAAATTTATCTTAGGTAATGTGATATATATATATATATATATATATATATATATTATATATAATATATATATATATATATATATATATATATATATATACATATATATACACACAACGAAAACCTGAGGTTTTTCAATGTTTCCCGTCTGGAAACCACTCGGAGCCTTGATTTCGTTGTTTTTTTTTTTTGCCCGGGGCTTTGATTTTCCTGGTTGTTCCTTAGGCTTTGACTGATTTTACTGTTTGTGTTGGCTTTCCGCTCCCTGGCCCTCCCAGCGCCGCCTCCACCTCACCCCCAGAGAAGGCGCGGGGAGCAGAAACCAACAAAAACAGTAACATCAATCAAAACTTAAGGAACAACTATGATGAAAACCAAAAAAAACAGCCCCAAGCAAACAAAAACAACGAAATCAAGGCCCTGAGCTGTTTTTAATTGAAAAACCAAAGACAACCTAAGATGGTTCAATGTTTCCCGTCTGAAACCACTCGGGGCTTTGATTTCGTTGATTTGTTTTGCCTGGGGCTTCGATTTTCCTGGTTTTTCTTTAGGTTGTGACTGATTTTACTGTTTTTGTTGGTTTTCCGCTCCCTGACCCTCCCAGCGCCGCCGCCACCTCACCCCCAGAGAGGGCGCGGGCAGCAGAAACTAACAAACACAATAAAAATCAGTCAAAACCTAAAGACAAACCAAGAAAAAACAAAGCCCCGAGCAAGAAAACAAACGAAATCAAGGCCCTGACCTGTTTTTAATTGAAAAAGCCAAAGAAAACCTAAGGTTTTTCAATGCTTCCCGTCTGAAAACCACTCGGGGCTTTGATTTCGTTGATTTGTTTTGCCTGGGGCTTTGATGTTCCTGGTTTTTCTTTAGGTTTTGATTGATGTTGCTGTTTTTGCTGGTTTTCCGTTCCAAAGAGAGAGAGAGAGAGAGAGAGAGAGGGGTCGATTCCAAAGAACATCATTTCACAAACATGCAAACACGGATCTTAGGAACCGCCCCTACCATACATATATATATATATATATATATATACACACATACACACATATATATGTGTGTGTGCGTATATAAATATGATAAAAAATGCGCGCTTCGCGCGCGCTCAAGTTCTAGCTAGGCTTGATGGGCAAAATCATGGAATATCATGTTTGTCGCTTCTTGCATCCAAGGACTCTCTTGGAGGCCCTGCGCAAGTCTCGGAACCGTATAAGCGGGGAACTGCGGAAACGCGGAACTCATTAATTTCCGCTAGGTGTCCAACGATTTGGGGCCGTCAAAGGCTTCCTGGTTTCTTGTCTGGGAGCTGAGCGGGGCCTTACTTGTGGTCTGTTGTGCAAGAGTAGACAGGGGACGAACTTGAAAACAACGGCATTCTGGGATTTCCATGTTTTTCAAATTGCCGTGCCTGGGCTGTGGGTTAGACGCTTTCTGGATACAGGCCACTGTCTGTTGGGTTGCCTCTCGGGTCTTCGTGCAAAAAAAGCAGGTCGCGAGTTCGACATAAAAAGGAATTTAATGTTTTCAACTCATGGGATCATGGGATCTCGATTTCTACTGTGGTTTCAGGGGCAGCCAAGAGGACACGAAGACGATCCAAGAGAGTGCCAAGACAGCGTTAGAGAGTTCAACAGCATTCCCGAAACATTTTTGCATGTGACCCCGACGTCTTGATGGGGCTCGAGGAGGAGGATAGGGAGTAGGAGTCCCAACTTGAAGCAAAAAGGAAATCTCTGCAATTCCTTTTTTCCAAATTCCTCGGTCTTGGAGCGTTGGAAGCGGGAAAACGTGAGAAGGCAAAACAAGTAAACAAAAACCACTGAAAAACGAATGTTTTACCCTCTTCGGGCTCTCTCGGGACGGCTCTCGAAGTTCTCTTGGGCTGTTTTGGGGGCCTCGTCGGGGATTTTTTGGGGGCCTCTCGGGGGTCTGGGGTGTGTTGGAGGCCTCTGGGGGGTCCCAGAGTCCTCTCGGAGGTCTCTGGCGGCCTCCTGCTCCCGCTCTTGGGCTCATCTTGGGCCTGTTCTGGGGTGGTCTGGAGCTGTCCGGGGTGCCTCTTCGGCAGTCTTGGGGCCGTCTTGGCCCGTCTTGGGGCCATCTTGGAGGCCTCTTCGGCGGTCTTGGGGGCCTCTTCGGCCGTCTTGGAGCGCTGGAAGCATGAAATGGTGAGAAGGCCAAAAGCCGGACAAAAACAACTATGAAAGGTAACGATTTTAGGCTCTCCGGGCGCTCTCGGGAGGCTTCTCGTTGCTCTCTTGAAGTCCTTTGGAGGCTTCCTGGGAGCCTGGCTAGCCGCCGGAAAGCTATCCCGGGTTGCTTGGGAGCGTCTTGGGCTTTTTCCCTACCTAGGCTCTGCCTAGAAGGGTTCTTACTTTATATGCTTAAAGGGCCGGGCAGTGTTGCCCGCCCTGGGCGGTTCCCCCAGCATCCGCCCCGCGGTTCCCCCAGTGACGCTCCCTTAGCTTAGCGTTGCTTATCTCATCTTAGCTTAGCTTGTTTCACTTAGCTTAGCTTAGCTTCATCTTAGCTCAGGTTTATCTTATTAGCTTACCTTCATCTTAGCTTCGCCGAGCTTCAGCATAGCAGAGCACAGTATAGCATAGCAGAGCGTAGCACAGCACAGCGCAGCGCAGCATATCATAGCAAAGCCCAGCAAAGCACAGCATAGCGCAGCATAGCATAGCATAGCATAGCATAGCGCAACACATCACAGCACAGCATAGCACCGCGCAGCATAGCATAGCATAGCATAGCAGAGCATATCATAGCACAGCAGCAAAGCAAAGACAAAGCAACAGCAGCGACAGATGTTGATGTAGATGTAGGTGTAGATGTTGATGTAGATGTAGGTGTAGATGTAGGTGTAAATGTAGATGTAGATGTGAGTCTCGCTGTTGATGTTGATGTGGCTGTAGATGCAGGTGTAGATGTTGATGTGGCTTCGGTTTAGATATACATGTTGCTTGCCTAGATCCTCCACCTCCTAGGTAGGGTCGCACTGGGATAATGTTTGACGTTCCGGGGGTTTCTTTGGGTCGTCTTGGGCTGTCCTTCGGCGTTTTCGGGGCTCCTTGGGAGGCCGGGAAGCGCGGTGCCGCGAGCGTTCCGCTGATGTTCCAGGAAGGTGTCGGACCCCTGGGAGGAGGGGGCGCGCATGTGTTGAACTTGAAAAGACAAAACAAAATCTCTGAAACTCTCCCTGGAGCGTTGGAAGCCCGAAGACGTGAGAAGGCGAAACAAATCCACAACAACCACTGCAAATAAAAAAAATACCCTCTTCGGACTCTCTCGGGACGGCTCTCGAAGCTCTCTTGGGCTGTTTTGGGGGCCTCGTCGGGGATTTTGTTGGGGGCCTCTCGGGGGTGTGGGGTGTGTTGGAGGCCTCTGGTGGGTCCCAGAGTCTTCTCGGAGGTCTCTGGCGGCCTCCTGCTCCCGCTCCTGGACTCATCTTGCGCCTGTGCTGGGGTGGTCTGGAGGTGTCCGGGGCGCCTCATGGGACCGTCTTGGCCCGTCTTGAGGCCGTCGCCTCGTGGAGCGCTGGAAGCATGAAACGGTGAGAAGGCCAACGAAGTTTCAAACAGCAATGACAATTAACGATTTTAGGTTCTCCGGCCGCTCTCGGGAGGCCTCTCGGAGCTATCTTGAGGTCTATTGGAGGACTCCTGGGAGCCTGGAGAGCCGCCCGAAAGCTATCCCGGGTTGCTTGGGGGCGTCTTGGGCAATTATTTTACGTTGTGGGGGTTTCTGCGGGTTGTTTTTGGGCATTGTGGGGGCTCCCTGGGAGGCCGGGAAGCGCGGCACTGGAAGAGCACACGGGATGTGAGCGAGGTGGAGGACGCCCCGGGAGGCGGCCCGGCCTATTTATCTATATTATATAAATATGCAAATGTAGATAGCACCCCGCAATTGCGGATAAGGGTGAAGGGCTGGGCGCGGGTGGGTCGTTGGTGGGTCGCGGGCGGGTCGCGGGTGGCTCGCGGGTGGCTCGCGGGAGCGTCGCGGGAGGGTCGCCGGCGGGTCGCGGGGGAGTCGCGTGTGGGTCGCAGATGGATCGCGGGTGGGTCACGGGTGGGTCGCGGGTGGGTCGCGGGTGGGTCGCGGGTGGGTCGCGGGCGGGTCGTGCATGGGTCGCGGGCTGGGTCGCGAATGAGACGACGACTACAACAAGCAACAAACAACAAGCAACAACAAACAACCGGCAACAAGCAACAAACAACATCAACAACATCAACAACATCAACCGCCTCAACAAGAACAACAACAACAACACCAGCAACAACGTCATTTTCGAACACATCTACAACTACACACAACAGAACTGCACCTTGTTGCGGGGACCAGGGGTGGCAATCATAATTCGATTTGGCGCGTCAGTCAGTTTGGGTGGACGGACGCCGCATCGCGACTTACGATGGAAGGCGATGGTCGTGCCGACGACGTTGCCTGCCAAGCGTGGAAGCGATCGCCATGTTTCACGGCGAGGCGTGGCGGCAGCCGCACGAAAAATCATAACACGAACAAGCGCTTCACCCTCGGACGGGGAATCCTGCACGAAGAAAAACTCGAAATCGCGGGGGGTCGGATCGCGAATTTGCTGCTGGGGCACAGGCGGGGGAAGGAAGCGGGCCGCGCGAGGTCGAGGCCCACAGGCATACGGCTGGATTCGCTGAGCCAGGGGATGTGGGATGTCGGTGGGAAACGGCCCACGGGACAGGGCCTCGGCGATGGGCAGCGCGGGCAGCCGACGCTTCGCGAAACGGGGACACGTACAGAACGGCACTTAGCGGCCGGGGCGCGGTACACGTTGGGAGCGCGAGTGGCGGCGCCCGACATGCACCCCGCACCACTGGCTAGGTGTAGTTCTATAAGTGCTCTGTTTTGTGAGGATGTCTCCGGCGAGCCCAGTACGTACAGAACTACACCTAGTGCCTGGCTACGTGTAGTTCTGAACATGCTGGATGTATCGCGCGGGGCGAACACGTGCAGACCGGCACCTAGCGAAAGGGGCGGGGTACAGGTCGGGTGCGTCGCCGCGCCCCGCCCGCAGAGTCAGGAAGGCAAGGGCCGCTGAACCCCCTGCCGGCCTCCGGGCGGAAGTGTCTGAACGTCCTGGGGCTTCCCGAGGGAATTCCACCCGCGGCCTCCGCCCACATCGCCCCCCCTATCGGAGCAGCTCGCCTGGTCACTATGTGCCCCATTCCCGCCCGCTGATTTGCCCTCCGCCTCCCCCGTTCTTCCTCTACCTGCCGCCCTCCATTTCCCTGAGCGTTTCCAAATTGCCCCTGGCCCCTGCGCGGCGGCAAACGCCCGCGCCCCCCCGCAGCTGAAAGACTCACCTTGCGCTCATCCTCCAATCCGCTCGTGGGGCGCAAGTCTTGATTGCACACTGACACTGGCAATCGAAGTCGAGGCCCCGGGAAATCCGACAGGCGCGATCGGCCCCTCGCATGGCGGGCGAACCAATACGCAAGACGATGTCGCAAAAGTAAGTTTGGAATGTGGGGATCCGCGCAAGAAGCTAATCCACTCGCCCAAGGTGTAGTTCTGCGCCTGCCCGACATTTCAACAACAACATTCAACATCAACACCCACAACACCAACAACACCAACCCAGCAACAACAATTCAATTGCAAAAACAACAACAAAACCAATAACAACAACTATGGCAATATCAACAACAACAACAACAACAACAACAACAACAACAACAACAACAATCACCATCACGCGCGATGTTTCTGCGCGAAGCATGCGACCATCATCATAACCATCCCCATCCTGGGGGATGCTGTACGTCCCCCCGTGGGGGTATCCACGATATGTTCTTTCAAGGGGGTGGTACGTGGCGCTGTTTATGGCGCGACCCATGGCGGAACTTATTGTTAACCTGTGTTGGAGTGGCTGGCGCAAGCCGTGGCGCAAGCTGAATCGCCACTCGCAGCGCAAATGATCGCCCTCCCTGCTTGTCGCCCCTCCCCTCCCTTCCTCCGATCCCTTCGTCCTCATTCTCCCCCGTTATCTGTTACCTTTCGTTTTCAAGGGCTTCACCAACCACACGTGGCAGGGAATGAATCTACCCATTTTGGGGGTACGATCGAAGACGAAGAGGGCGGGTATCCAGGGTTTGGGATATGCATATTGAATGACACGCGAGCAGAAATAGCGAGCAATCTTACAATGATTGTTGCTGTTGTTGTTAACCGGGGGCCTACAACCCAATTCTGGGACTCAAGACTTACCCTGGTGAAAAAAAACAGGGTGCGAGCTCTGGGAATGGCACTTCACTGGAACAAACAGTGTGCCCCGAAGTGGAGGATCAACAATACTTATGTGTCAATAATTAGCGAGTTCAACAGCAGCAACAGCAACAGCGACAACACAACAATATCACCACCACCACCAACAACAACATCGATAACGACAACGAAAAAAGACAACGACAACCACAACCACAACCACAACCACAACAACAACAACAACAACAACCGCAACCACCAACCACAACCACAACCACAACCACAACCACAACCACAACCACAACCACAACAACAATAATCATTTTCAGACTGTTGGCTCTTATCCGCTCGCGTGCCATTCAACACGTACATCCCAAACCCTCGATACCCGCCCTGTTCGTCTTTGATCGTACCCCCTTGGGGGTGTATCTTTCTTACCTGCCGCGTGCAGCCCTTGAAACAAGGGAAATGAGGACAGACGGAAAGGGGGAGGGGGGAGAATGGAGCACGGGGGATTGGCAGAAGGGGGGCTAGGAGCAAAAAGCGCGTGGCAAAAACAGACAGGGACATCGGGCGGGTAGACCCTAACCGGTGGGTCGGGAAGGCGGGAACACGCGGCCAGGTCGAGAAGGCGGGTTGCTGAAGCGTGCGTCCTACATGGATCGCAAAGAAGTCACGAGAGATGGCGCGATTCCCAAGTAAACCGCGAGAAAAGCCAAAGCGAGAGCGTGATTCCTGTGTCGAGGGCGCGGCGTCTTAATGAGTTGCGAGGAAGTTCCACCCAAGAGCGCGATTCCTGCATACATTATGAGGAACTTCTGGCGAGAGCGCGATTTTGAAATAACTTGTGAGGAAGTATCAGGCGGGAGCCGTTGTCGTTGTTGTAGTTCGGGGCCCAAGAACACAGTTTGGTGATACCAAGCTTTCCCTGATACAAGAAACCAAGTGCGACCCCCGAGGGGGGCATTTAAATTGCTAATGCAATGGTTACCGGAGGGGGGAGATCAATCAGTTTGATTCTTTAGAAATGAGAATTCAGCAGCAACAACAACAGCAACAACAACAACAATCCTGTCAAGACTGTTCGCTCTTATCTGCTCGCGTGCCACTCAACACGTATATCCCGAACCCTCGATACCCGCCCTCTTCGTCGTCGACCGTGCCCCCATTGGGGGTACATTTTCATACCTGCAACGTGTACTTCGTGCAGCCCCTGAGGCAGGGGAAGAGAGGACGGATGGAAGGAAGGGACACGGGGGAGGGAGGAGGATGGAGCACGAGAGAGAGTAGCAGGAGGGGGGCTAGGAGCAGAAAGCACGTGGCAGAACCAGACGGGCAAATCGGGCGGGTAGAACCGACCAGGCGGGAAGGCGGGAACACGCGGCCAGTTCGAGCAGGCGGGTTGCTGAAGCGTGCGTCCTGCATGAATCGCGAGGAAGTCTCGAGCGACAGCTCGATTCCCAAATCATTCGTGGGTAAATCCACAGCGAGAGCGTGACTCCTGACTGTCCAGGACGCGGCGTCTGAATAAATTGCGAGGAAGTCCCACGCGAGATCGCGATTCCTAAATAATTCGTGAGAGGTCCCGCGCCAGAGCGCGATTTGGGAATAATTTGTGAGAAATATCAAGCGGGAGCCGTTGTTGTTGTTGTTGTAGTTCGGGGGCCAAGGGGGCAGTTTGAGGAGGGAGACTTACCCTGATACAAAAAAACAGGGTGCGAGCCCCGCAAAGAGCACTTCAAACACATATGTTACCGGAGGAGGGAGGATCAACAATCATTTTCTTCATTGGTAAGGGTTCAACAACAACAGCAGCAACAACAACAACAGCAACAGCAAGAACAATAACAACAACAATGATACCAGAGAAAAGCCACACTCACACTCTTATGAGGGCTGTAGGGCTATGGGGCTATGGGGCCATAGGGCTATAAGGCTATAGGGCCATAGAGCTATTAGATATAGGGCTACAGGGCTATTAGGGCTACAGGGCTATAGGGCTTTTGGGTTATAGGGCTATAGGGCTACAGGGCTATAAGGCTATAAAGCTATAAGGCTATAGGGCAACCAGGCACCTGGGCACCTGGGCACCCTGGCGTGCCGCCGAAATCGGCGCCATGTCTCACCTAACCGTATGAATCCGCTACGACCCCTACAGAGGCAAGCTCTGATTGGCGAACGCCAGCAACAACCACCACCACCACCACCAAGAACAACAACAACAACAACAACAACAACAACAACAGCAACAACAGCAACAACAACAACAACAACAGCAGCAAACCTCACTGCGCAACCTCACTTCAGCCACGCACCCAGGGACAGTGAATGACCGTTCGGCCCCCATCATTCTGATACGTGCTGACATCTGTGCAGTGCGTATCTACACATACATACGCACCGACGGTGCGCAACACCTGGTCAGCTCTGGGAAACGTTCCCCCTGCGGCTCCCTCCCCGTCCACCCGCACACGCCGCGTGGGGCCCAGACCCGAGGAGGCCAGGCCACGCAAGGCGACGAGTGAGCAGCCAGCGGGCGGGCAGGTGCCCACCCCAGACACCTAGCGGCCCAGCTGTTGTCAAAGCTTCCACTGGACGCCTATATCCAGGGTCTGGCCCTTCATCATCACCATCATCATCAGCATCATCAGCATATTCATCATCATCATCATCATCATCATCATCATCATCATCATCATCATCATCATCATCATCATCATCATCATCATCATCATCATCATCATCATCATCATCATCATCGTCAGCATCATCATCATCATCGAACATCAAACATCAAACATCAAATATCATTATCACCACCATCATCACAATCCTCCTCCTCCTCCTCCTCCTCCTCCTCCTCATCATCATCATCATCATCATCATCATCATCATCATCATCATCATCATCATCATCATCCCGACCTGGCTCCCTGCCCAACTTAGCCTCCTGAGCTCTCTCTGGGAGGTGGGGGCTCTTTCTGGAGCGCCCGCGTGGCCTCCGAAACGCCGAAAGGGGGGGGCATCTCGCGACGGGGACGCTTCCCTGAACACCCTGTGCGGGCGAAGGGGGGGATACAGTGGGGGCCCGACTACAAGAAGCCTTCCACAAGAAACCCAGCCCCGAGACCCCGTCCATCGATTTTTGGTGTGGGAACTCCAGGATTTCCATGGCAAGACCATCGAACCCCAAGAAACCCAGGGCACCCTGGAGGCAAGCAAGGAGTTTCTTGGCATGGGCCCCCCACTGTAGCAAAGGTGGGGCAGCGAATCTTAATGCGTACAGCTGGTTTTTCCCTCGCCAACCGGCGCCGGCCAGGAGGAACCATGTAGAGTTAGAGAGAGAAACGATGTCGTAACCCCCGGTGTCCAAAACACCCCCCTCGCCCGACCCGCTGCCGCCAACACGCGACCCGGCATCGACGACAGGCAAGGGGTGACCTTTGGTGCGCGGCTTGCCCATCGCTGCATGCGATGCGCCAACAACGGCCGCCGCGCTCTGGTTGGCCCCCTGCGTCCCCCGGAAGCAACGCACCAATGGTCACTGCGGCAGGGAAGACGAGTCGCTCTCACATGTAGCCTCCGGGTCATGATTCGGGTCTCCGGCGGCCATTCGAGACGAGTCAAGACACCACCGCATTGCTCTCGGCCAGGAACACCTTCAGGGATCAAAGGGGAAGCTTGCAATCGCGCTCCCCAGACATCCGAGGTCTCGATTTCTGTTCAGTGTGGGGTCCCCAAAATCTCGACCCTTGCCCCTATGCAAAGACGGCTTGTCATCCCGGATGATGTCTTGTCTGCCCTGGGGCCGGGTGAGGACCCTAGATGCCGAAGATTGCCAGAAATCTCTTCCAACCCAGACATCCAGCTGCTCCAAATTTTTCGATGCGTGTGCCCTGGAGGTCCGGAGCACTTTTCTAGGGCCGGTTTTGCATCCTGAATCGCATGTTGACGCTCCCGAAGCCCGGCCAGGGCCCCCGGCGGCCGAAAACTGCCCAAAGCCGCCTGCTCCAATTCAGATGTTGTTGGTTTTTTTTCCCCCGCAAACTCACTCAAACGTCGGATCGTCGGGAACGCCTTGTGCGCGGTGGTGGTTGCAACTTGAAGGTCGCTGGGGGGGGCAGCGTTGTTTCCAGGGCCAGATCCCCGTACGCTCGGCGGGCGCGCTTGATCGGTCAACAGCAATCCTTACCGCCGCCCTTCGCGAGAAGCTCTGATCTCAGGTTTGCTCTTGCCCACGATTCGGCTGCTCATCCCTGCTCCTGCCCTACAGAAGCACTGCCCTCTCCCCCGTCGCCCCAGAAACACAGATCGCGTCCGCTGCCCCTCAGCGAGCTTCAAGTTGCGACCGTCGTTTCGTCGCCGTGCTCCTGCCCCGGAACCGGCATGCTGGGAGGAGGAGGAGGAGGAGGAGGAGCAGGAGGAGGAGGAGGAGGAGGAGGCGGGGGAGGAGGAGGAGGAGGAGGCGGAGGAGGAGGAGGGGGAGCAGGAGGAGGAGGAGGAGGCGGAGGAGGAGGAGGAGGAGGAGGAGGAGGAGGAGGAGGAGGCGGAGAGGAGGAGGAGGAGGAGGCGGAAGAGGAGGAGGAGGAGGAGGGGGAGAGGAGGAGGGGGAGGAGGAGGAGGAGGAGGAGGAGCAGGAGGAGGAGGAGGAGGAGGAGGAGGAGGAGGAGGAGTGGGAGGGGAGCGGCG
The DNA here is from genome assembly GCA_963575745.1 of Prorocentrum cordatum. Lineage (NCBI taxonomy): Eukaryota > Dinophyceae > Prorocentrales > Prorocentraceae > Prorocentrum > Prorocentrum cordatum. The sequence goes on along the minus strand of CAUYUJ010015776.1, from coordinate 211,054 downwards.
GGGGCGCGCTCGGACCCGGCATGCTGGCGCCATGCGGCAGCCGCGGCGGCGGGCCCTCGCCCGCGGGCGCGCGCCGCCCCCGCGGGGCCCATCGGGGGCCCCCCGGGCCGAGCCCAGGCGGCCACGGAGAGCGAGGAGGGGAGGCGGCCTCCGAAGGCTGAGCGGCTCACCGCCTGCTCCTGCTCCTGCTCCTCCTCCCTCCTCCTTCCACCTCCTCCTCCTCCTCTCCTCCTCCTCCGTTCCCCTCGACCTGCACCTTCCGAGCCTTCCGCGCGGAAGGTGCCGCCGCCCCCTCCTTCGGGGATGGACAGACCTCCCTGTAGTAAAACGTGGTTTGGTGACAGCGGCCTCGGGCCCAAAGCTGGCGGGCGCAAGCCTGGAAAACAACGGCCGCGGCGCCCCCTCGAGAACCGAGAACGGACAATTCACTAATCGACGTGTGAGGGTAGGAGGTCTGTCCACCCCCGACTCCTCCCCTCCCTGAATCTCCGACGACGTGGCTTTTGTTCAACCTCGGCGCGGGTCCCTGATTCCGGCCCGATCGGGCCAGCGTGTCGACGCCTGGATCCAGGCCAGGGACCCTCAAAAAGCGGATCCGGGGCGAAGCACTACCCGTGGGAAAGCGCTCGAGACCTCTCAGGGGCCGCGGATTGAACAAAAAAAAAACATCGGCGGATGTATGGGTCTCTCTCATTCCCCCTCCTTCCGGCTCAGCTTCCCCCTCCCCTGAAACCCGCCGTCTCGGACAACTCCCACCAGCCCTCTGGGCGAAGGTGGTTTAGGGAATTTCCTCTTCCACCCCCCGTCTTTCCCTTCGGGGAAGGGTTTACCCCTCCCCCCTACCTCCTCTGGACCTGGACGGGGACGGTCGCGGGAAGTTAGAACGCCCAAAACGGCCTCGGCGAGGAAGGCCAGAATCATTGGTTTAACTTTGGTTTGGGCTCCATTTTGGCCTCTTGGTGGGGCAGGGCTAAAAGGAGCACCCCCCCTTGTTTCGAACTGGCTTTGTTCGCCCAGTTTCGGGGCCCAGGACCCTCACGATCCAGCTCGAAAGGTTGAGCAGAACAAGGGGGTCCGGAGCTCCAGACGAGGTGCTTCACGCGTGTGCTTCTGTTCGCGACGTTGCATCTCTGGGGAGGTGGCCCTGGCCCACAGGGTGGCCCCACAGCTCTGCCCAGGGGTGACCCCTGGGGCAGCCAAGCCCCCCTCGCGAGGCTCAGAGGGCCCGAGGGGCCCAGAGATGGCGCGGGAGGCTGTGGGCGTGCCGCCAGAAGATGTCCACTCCCCACGACATGCCGGCGAGGTCGTACCCCGAGGACGCGGGGAGCGCTGGCTGCACGGATGTCTGCTGGGACCCGCGGGCGGGCAGATGTCCAGATCCGCCACTCCTCGAGATCCCAGGGCACGACTCTCGGAGCAGGGCGACATGAGACGATGGCATCGCGTAAGAACCGCCCCCGGACGCATCCTGGGGACCAAATGCGCACCAGTCTGAAGCTGCGCCCAGCCGTGGCGTCGAGGGGGGCACCAGGAAGGCCAACTCGCCCTGCTCTGAGACTCCGAAGCGGTGGATATGTGGCGAGTTCTGGAAACCCTGAACCCAAAAATGTTGCTTCCGCCAGCGCAGCCGCCCTCGTTTTAATTCCGCCGACCTTCTGGCGCCTTCCGCCGCGGAAGATATGACAGCTCCTTCGATCCTCGCAGGCAAGGCCTTTTTGTGGAACTCCCCCCATGGACACACTCCCCTGAGATCCGACGTCCCGAAACAATGCTACATCGCGAAAAATCGCGACCGGAGCCCCGGACCCCATGTCTCTGCGCCACTCTTCGAGCTGAATCCATCTGTGAGGGTCCCAGGGCCCGAAACTAGGAGCCTGTTTCAGTTTAGACCCCGGCAAGTTTACTTGCATGGAGGGGGAGGGGGGTGCTGAACCTGAAGCAAGCCGCAAACGACATGCACGTGCGGAAATCACGCAAGTCGAAAGGCACATTTACGCTAGTATTCGTTTGAAGAGGCGGGGGGGGGGGGGGTCGAACGCCATGCAAGTAAACTTGCATGAATCCGCCGACCCTTTGGGGTCACCGCGTGTGAGATGCTGCTTCCTCCCCAAACCACTCCCCCGGGAGCCCGGTCTGGCCAGTTTGGAAGGGGGAGGGGGGGAGGGGGGGGCAAAGGTGCCATCAGGCCCCAAGAGGCCCTAGAGGGCTCCAAGCAGCCCCCACGACGGCCCAAGAGGCCCCCGAGACGCCCAAGGTCGGCCCAAGACGCCCAGGATGGGCCAAAGACGGGCCCAGAAGCCCCCCAGACGGCCCAGGAAGCCTCCAAGAGCATTCCCAAGAGGGGCCCCAGAGGCCAAATCGTCGAATTCCTGCGGGCAAGCTGCATTTTCAGCACGACGTTTCGGCCTTCACGGCGTTGAAGACAGTCCCAGAGTCCCCCAAGACCGCCCCAAAACGACCCAAGAGGCCCCCAAGAGGCGCTCGGAACGGCCCAAGAGGGCGCCAAGACGGCACAAGAGGCTCCGAATACGGCCCAAGAGTGCCCCAAGACGGCCCAAAGAGGGGCCCAAGAGGGGGAGCCTGAACCAACAATCCGAGCCTTCCGCCCCAAAACGGCCCCAGGGGGGCCCAAGAGGCGCCCAACAGGGCCCATGAGGCCCCCAAGAGGCCCCCCGAGATTCCCCAAACGGCCCCCAAGAAGCTCAAAAGAAGCCCCAAGTACCAGTTGAGACATGTAAATTTCTAACCCGCAGACCCAGGCACCAAGGATCTCAGGCCGACAACCAATGCACGGTGGCGGGATGGGTCGAAGGCCACTATACACATATATATATATATATATACACACACACGAATTTCGCGGGCATCTACCTCGATCGAGAATAAGAGGAGACGGACGAGGAAGAGGAAAAGGAGGAGGAAGAGGAAAAAACAAATAAATAAGATTTCGTCGTCGCCGCCGATGTCTCACAGATTTTCGTGGTCTTCTGACCACCCGAGGCATCTCCCCGAATTCAACCCCTGGGAACCGTTTTCGGTGCCGGGGACCACCGCCGAAAGTCCAGGATGAGGATCGACCTCCCTGGCCGGCGCCACCCCTTCGCAAAGGAAGGAACACGGGGTGGATCGAGGCTCGAGGCATGAGACTCCTAGTTCTTGGGCGCTCTCCGCCCTATCTGGGCCTTAAGGAAGCTCCTCGTCGACACAGCTGGGTCCACTCTCGAACTTCTGGCCGGAGGCAACCCCAGCTGGGTCTCAACGACCCCCGAGCCTAAGCCTATCCAGGAGGTGGAAAAGGAGGCCTGGGACAGGCCCCATGAAGGCCCGAAGAAACTCACATAAGACCACGAAAAACTTCAAAACAATCCCCTACCAGACCCCCCCCTTGAAACCCACACGCTACGTAGGACAGGCCGAAGCCCCAAGATTGCCCAGCGATCGCGCGCGTTCCGCGAATTCTGTCTTTCACTCTTGCTGCCGCCCCGAGGGGTCGGCGGTGCGGCGCAAGCCAATGAATCTCAAAAAAAGGCTCTCTTCGAGCTGAATTCATCTGCGAGGGTCTCGGGACCCGAAACTATTCGAACACGCCCGGCGCGGAAAAACTGCGGCGCCAGGATCTCAGGGCCAGGCGGCCAAGGGAGGGGCCAAACCCCGGCCACAGGCCGGGCCCTGGCAGCCTCCGGTTCCATCGGGAGCCCCGCGTCGGCCGCAGCGGAGCGGCAGCGGAGCGGCAGCGGAGCGGCAGCGGCCAGCGGCAGCGGCCAGCGGCGCGGGCGGGATGCGCGCACGTCCGCGGAACGGTGGCGCGCCAGCCGGCCCAATCCTCGCGGGCGGGGGGGCTTGCCATCGCTCGGACGTCCATTTCCCGCGTGCGTTTCGAGTTCGTGCGTGCGTGTTTCGAAGGGGATCCAAGAGATGCTCCTCGATGGTCCTCGCCGAGTACACAGTGCACACGTCCGAGCGATGCCACGGGACAGGAAGCCACGGCTGGCCCAGCGGCAGCGGAGACGACAGCGGCGGCGGCGGCGAAGAAGAACGACGATGGCGGCGGCGACGGCGTCGGCGGCGGTGAAGATGATGGGAGAGGGATCGGCGTGAGGTTTGTCTGTGCGCAGCGACATGCGAAGCAGCACACATACTCCCAGGCTGGCGGGTGGTCCCAGCCTGTGTCATCCGCACGAGGGAGAAACGTTACTCGGCGGCTGGGCGCCGGCAGGGCGCGGGCCCGATGAAACCAAATAGCTCTCAAGCTGTGATTGCACGTTTTTGTTCCTCTGCCTGGCTCTATATTGAACATGTGTCGACTGACTTTTATTTTGCCCCCATCGTACTAAAGGACCCCATCCCAGAAACAATTTCGAGCACCCAGAAAAGTATCGAGACAGTGTCGAACGAGTGTCGCCTCCCAGGACACGTGCAAGCCGTCAAGTTTCGGTACTTTCTTGGTGCTCGAGATTCTTTCTGGTGATCAAGGCTGAAGTAGGTTGGAACATCAGAAGATGACTTCGAGATTCGAGCCTCGGCGGTTCAGGGTGGCGCAACAAACATGCATGCATTGACGACTGCTGCAAATCATGCGGAAATGTGCTCGCAATCATGCGCCGCATGGCGTGGCAACGATGCTCGGTGGCGCGCCCAGGAGGAGGAGGAGGAGGCGGAGGAGGCGGAGGAGGCGGAGGAGGAGGAGGCAGAGGAGGAGGAGAGGCGGAGGCGGAGGAGGAGGCGGAGGAGGAGGAGCAGGAGGAGGAGGAGGAGGAGAGGAAGGGGAGGAGTATGTATAGAGGGTGGGCGCCTCGAGGCCGATCAAGGGGATCGCCGCTGCCTGCCTGCGCGCGCCTGCAGCTCCGCAATGCCGGCGGCGCGCCCAGAGCGGGGGGAGGCAGAGAGGGGGCGGGGCCTGCTCAGAAGGCCCCGCCGCCTGAGGAGGAGGAGGAGGAGGAGGAGGAGGAGGAGGAGGAGGAGGAGGAGGAGGAGGAGGAGGAGGAGGAGGAGGAGGAGGAGGAGGAGGAGGAGGAGGAGGAGGAGGAGGAGAGAGGGGGCGGGCCTTCTCAGAAGGCCCCGCCGCCTGCCTGCGCAGGCCGGCCCGCTCTCCGCCTCGAAGGTCGCGTCGAGCCCCCAGCTACCCTGACCTTCCAGAGAGCTATTTTTTAGCACTGGAAGCCTAAAAACCCAAAAATCGGAGCGAAAGAGCCTAAAACCAAGACGTAGAATAGCTCTAGGATAAGGTTTGTAGGTCGGGTGCTATTTTTTAGCCCTCCTGGAAGGTCAGGGTACGCTCGGGGCTCTGCTGACCTGGCTCAACCCAGACCCAGGTCAGTCAGGATATACTGCCAGGATGCTGCGGGATCCTGACTGACCAAGCCCCGGTCAGTGCAGACCCAGCTCCGCAGGATCCTGCAAGATCCCGCGCTCTGGCTGGCCCCCGTTTGTATCAGCCCCCGCCCCCTTCTCGAGCCCCCGATGCGCGCACAGTCTGAGCATCGCAGGCCTGTGGTGCGCGGCCCGAGGATCGTTGCAAGCGATGCGACAGGCCTGCATGGTCGGGCTCGGCCGCCCCGCGCTCTCCCCCCCCCCGAAGGCCACGCGCAGCCAACAGGACACCCGGGCGAAAGGCCTTTCCTTTCCCACGAGCACAGGACCCCCAGACATGCGACGTCTTGAGTTTTCCAATACTCGGCGGCGAGCGAGGGGGGGGGAAGGGAGAAGGAGCAGGCCTACTCAGAAGGCGGCGGGAGTCCTCAGAAGCCCTCGCGCCTCCTGAGAAGTGTTCTGTGTCTTCGAGGAAGGCTTTGGAGCGGGGACTCCCGAGCCTTCTGAGAAGCCCCCTTCTCACTTCCCCCCTGGGCTCGCCGCCGAACTACGGGGTGCCATGAAGTCTCGACCCCTTCCCCAGGACTGGCTTTTCCTCCCGAGTCGCTTTGTTGACGGCCCCGAGGCGCGGCGAGGGTCCTGGAAAGCCGAACACGGCGACAAACCTTCCGCCGTGTTGTTATCACGGCACTGGCATGTCTGGGTCGTCGTCGCCGCCGTCGTCGTGGAGGAGAAGGAGGAGGAGGAAGGGGAGAGGGAGGAGGAGGAGGAGGAGGAGGAGGAGGAGGAGGAGGAGGAGGAGGAAAGGGAGGAAAGGGAGGAGGAGGAGGAGGAGGAGGAGGAGGAGTCGACTGGTCCTCCGACGGGTCGTCGTAGGCAGTCTGCACGCTCGCCCTCACGTCTGCGGGCTCCTTGCTCAGGGCTCGACCGGCGCGGATGTCCTGAACGACCTGCGCCACGCTGGTCGCCGCCGCTGCCGTCGGCGGGGGCAGCAGGCAACCACAACCACAGCGAGGACACACTCTGGGGGATGTCTTAAAACAGGGCTAGGATCGGGATAAATCGCTCCAGAGCGTTCCGGAGCGCTCTCAGAGCGTTCCGGAACGCTCTGGAGCGGCCGCGGCGCCCAATACATCCTCCAAACCCGCCGATTCTCAGAGATTTCGAGTTATCCCGATCCGATTTTGTCCCGATCTTCGCGTCGTTTTATGTCTCGCGCATTCCAAGAATTGGCGGAGCACCGAAACCAGCTTCGTACCGGTTGGTGGCCGGTCTGGCGTCCCAGGACTGCCGAATCGCTCACAACCCCAACCAAGGTGCATGCCGAGGTCGGTGGGTTCTCCCCCGAGGGGCCCTCCCGAAATTTCCGCCTAGTTGCGGTTGTGGCTCTTTATTGTGCTCGGATCTTCGCCGTCGTCGACACCGTCGTCGACGCCGTCGCTGCCTCCAATCTCGTGCCGCTGCTGCTGCCAGGAGTGTAGTTTCTTTTAGGGCTTGGAACTTCGGAGTTCTGGGCCGTCCTGGGGTCTTCCGGGGTCTTCTGGGGTTTATCCCCTGAGTTCTGGGGTGTTTCCTGCCAGTCCACTGGGCGCTGTGCCCGCCCGAAACGACCTTCCAAGACCTCTGATGCCTCCAAGGTGGTTCCGATTCGCCGAAAGATCACTCCAAGACGCCCAAGATGGCCTCCAACGGCCCAAGAGGCCTCGGAGACGGCCCAAAAGGCCTCCAAGAGCACTCCCAAGATGACCCCATGAAGGAAGCGTCCTTGATGGCACGTCGATTTTTTGAAAGATTGTGGTGCTTCCTTCCGCCTTTTCGGGCTCCCGACGCTCCAGGCCGGCCCATGAAGCCCCAAGATCCCCCCCCAAGACGGCTCACGAAGTCCCCGAAAAGGGTGCCGAGACGGCCCACGAGACCCCGAAGACGGCCCAAGAGGCGGCCAAGACGGCTCAAGAGGGCCCAAGAACACCCCAAGAGGGAGCCCAGAGGGGGGAACACGAACCAACATATCGAGGCCTCCGCCCCAAGAGGCCCCCCACGAGGCCCCCAAGAGGCCCCCAGGAGGCCCCCAAGGAGACCCCCAAGAGGCTCCCAGGAGGCCCACCAAGAGGCCCCCAAGGCGTCAAAACTGCCCCCCAGCGGCCACCGAGAGCCCTCCGAAGAGACCCCAGACTCCAAGAAGCATCCATGAGGACTCTGACCCACAACCCGGGCACCGTGGCGGGATGGGCCGAAGGCTACTAGATGATTATACTTGATCTCACCCGCCCAGTGCCCATTCATGTTTTAATTCAAGTCCCCCCCCCCCCCGGGCCCGCCCCCTGTTCTCTATCAGGGGAAATATTGAGCCTCAAACTGGAATGTCGGCGCCCGTTTTCGGGGATCTTCTGACCCGGGTCAATCCAGATCCGGGTCAATCATGACTTGCAGAATCCTGCGAGATCCTGCAAGCTCCTGCACCCAAACCAGGGTCAATGTGAAAGATCCTGGAAGATCCTGCAAGGTCCTGCACCCAAACCCGTGTCAATACGACCCTGGTCCTGCAGGACCCTACAAGATCGGGCGCTCTGGCTGACCCCCGTTTGCATTGACCACCGTCCCATTCATCTGCCGGTCACTGGCCTGAAGCCCGCCCGTCCGCTTCAACGTCCCACCCGACCCGCCCGTTCGGGTCCGCCCGCCCGATCCGCCCGTCGGGGTCCGTCCGCCCGACATGCCGGTCAGGGTCGTCGCTTGGAAGCCAGTCCGCCCGCTTGAATGCCCCGCCCGTCGTGTCCGGCCCGCCCGTCAGGGTATTGTAGCCAGGTTTATTAATTAATCCTCTGTCTCCCCCTCCTGCTACATCTTCTTCGCCCTCACGCCTCCTCCTTTCCTCTTGGCCCCCCTCCGTTATCTCTTCCTCCTCTTCTCCTCGCTGTCTCCCTGTCCTCTCTCCTCTCTTCTCTCCCCTCGTCCTCGTCCTCCTCCTCCTCCTCCTCCTCCTCCTCGTCCTTTTCCTTTTTCCCATCCTGCTCCTCCTATTTGGGGGGGCGCGCCAGTGACACGCGGCAGGCAAGAGAGGTATACTCCCAAAGGGGGTACGCTCGATGACGAAAAGGGCGAGCATCGATGGCTAACCCTCCCTCTCATTCTTCCAGACCTTCCGTGCTGACCTTCCACCCTCTTGCGCTACCTCAAACGCTGAGTTATCTTGAATTGCGTAAGGTTTACAATGGTTATAACGAATTGTTTGAGGTTCCAGCGAGTTCCCGAAAAACGCAAAGACATTCTGAGACACCGCTCCTTCTCTCTTGTTTCCGCCGCCATCACAGCCTTCACCCTCATCATCATCCTCATCATCATCATCATCATCATCATCATCATCATCATCATCATCATCATCATCCTCATCATCATCATCATCATCATCAGCATCAGCATCAGCATCAGCATCAGCATCAGCATCATCAGCACCATCACCATCACCATCACCATCACGTCACGATCATCGCCAGTATTGCATTCGAGTGCTTTACTGCGCACTGCATCTCTAGGACGCATTTTCTTAATTAGCTGGTCGTTGAGGACCTGTCTGGGGGATGCGGGGCGGAGCGAGCGACCTCCTCAACCCCTCGCTCCTCCCCGCATCCCCCAGACAGGTCCTCAACGACAAGCTAAGTAAGAAGATGCGTCCTAGAGATGCAGTAGCAGTAAAGCACTCTGGTGCAATACTGGCGATGATCGTGACGTGATGGTGATGGTGGTGGTGGTGATGGTGATAATGGTGATAATGGTGATGATGATGCTGATGATGATGCTGATGATGATGATGCTGATGCTGATGATGAGGATGATGATGCTGATGATGATGAGGGTGAAGGCTGTGATGGCGGCGGGAACAGGAGAGAAGGAGCGATGTCTCAGAATGTCTTTGCGTTCTTCTGGCACTCGCTTTAACCTGATACAAGCACTTGAAGGTAGCGCAGAAGATTGGAAGGTCATCATCATCACCAGCATCATCAGCAACAGCATCAGCAACATCATCAGCATTAACATCATCATCATCAGTTGCCAGTCGCATGTTCTTATCCAGGGTCTGAAGGTTCAGGGTTTAGGGTTAAGGGTTTGAATGCGCCACATGCGTCGACGCATGGCGTCGGGTAGGGTGTCGACGTAGGGCGTCGGGTAGATCAACCAAGACTTGAGCGTATTGTGTTGCAGCCAGTCTGGACCCCAAACGGCGTCATCTGGATATATTGTTATGTACTCGGTGGTGCAATCTATGTGGTGCAATCTATGTGGTGCAATCGTGCACGTGAGACACACGCTACACTTGACGCCGTCGCACCCGCAATGTGCGAACCGACGTGGGCGACGACGGGCGACCCCGCACCGACGCGCGCCAGCCCGCGCATCACGCGGGCGCGGGTGGATGACAGTTGGGCGGGGTCACCCGTCATCGCTCACGTCATCGCAGATGACGGGTGCGATGGCGCCTCAGATATTGGGCGCCATGGGATAGTATTGAGAGGGTGGGGATGGGCAAGAGGAGGAGGAGGAGGAGGGAGGAGGAGGAGGAGGATGAGGAGGAGATGAGACGACGAGAAGAGCCATGGAATCCACAACTGTCTGAACGATGAAACAGCTGTACACAGGATTCACGCTCCTGAGCTATGGCACTGGCCCGTCGGCACCTGTGAGGCTGGCTCCTTCCTCATCATGGTTCCTCTTCCTCTCCCTCCTCGTCTCCTCATCCCTCATCCCTCATCCCCTTTCTACTTTATTGGTATTCACCTCCGCCTCCGACCTGTTGTGCTGTAAAATATGATGCCCCCCCATTGGGCAAGGGCGCGCGCGGCAGAGCCGTGGCGCAAAGGCGCAAAAACGCCGTTGGGGAAACATTCACCACATGCAATCATTGCGGCCCGTCTAGGTCGTCCTCGAGCGTCGCCTCCGTGGTCGGCTGCACGTCGTCCCAGCCCCTGGCCAGAGAGTCGGGCGAGCTGTGGTCGGGGTACTCCCAGAGGGGCTCGAGCTTCGGGTCGACGATGGCGAAGTACCAGAGATTCTTCCACACGTCATCATCGTCCGCCAGGGGGTCGCCCTTGGCCAACCCGCTGTCGTTGCGGAAGATGCGCACGTCATTGATTAGTTGGAAACCGTTCGGCAGTGCCAGCTGGGTCACGAGCCACGTCTTCAGGACGGCACACGACACACAGTCGCCGCGACCAGCCAGCACAGGGTTAGGAACTTTGATGAACTCCCACGCGCCCGTCTCCTGAATCTTCACCGTGAACGTCCAGACGGGCTCGCAGCTCACGCCAGAAACGATGCTCTCAGCATGAGGGTCCAGCAATGACCTCTTCGATGCGATGAGATTGATCGTGCGATACGTGGACGGGTTGACAACGTACTCGTCCCACAGCGGGTGCTTCGCCACGGTCGGGTGGGTTTGAGAAGCCTCGCAGATGTAGATGTCCGCATCCCAGTCAGCGTACACCGAGTAGTCTTGTTTGATGCTCTCCTTGATCATCTTCACCTCGACGCCGCTGGACCACGACAGGTTGGTACCGACCTCCGCAATCACTGGCCCGAAACACGCCAGCTCCTCGAAGTAGATGCTGAGCTTCAGCATGCCCGTAGTCGCGCCCGACACCGCAATGTATTCAGTCGCAACCATCGCACCTGCCTCGGGCGAACGCCTTGGGCGAAAGCGTTGGGTAGGGCGGCGGGTGCGGCGTCGAACGTGCACGAGCTTGAGCCACAATGTTCTATTCACGGGTGTTGTGCTGTTGAGCGTGTTGTTTTAGCCCTGGTCGGGTGCGGCACCCAAACACTGCTCCAACCCCAAACACACTGGGCGTGGACCCCAAACAGTGCGTGGACCCCAAACAGCGCTAGACCCCAAACAGCGCTTCGACCCCAAACAGAGCGGAATTCGATGCACGGCATTCGCACACGGCACCGCAATCCGATGCACGGCACGGCACCGCAAGGGTGATGTTGGTGACGGTGAGTTTGACGGTGGTGGTGGTGATGGTGACGATTGTTGCATTTTCAGGCATGGCACTTTTGCAAATGCTTCATGTACCATTTGACGGCGGCGTTCTCTGTATACTTGGTCCTGTTCACATTCACTGACATTTTCCTGGCATGAAAATTTGCAGATTCATCTGCGTAGTTGTGCGTCCAACCTGGGTTGCCCGCGAAACGGGCTTGGTCCACGATATGTCTGGCGAACGCGTGAAATTTTATGGTGACGGTGCGACCGCTGTCGGCCCAGGCGGCCATCGTACGTTTGACGACGGCGTCCATGCGCGCCAGCGCGGGTTCGTCCATCCGACGAGGCTGGCTTTTACATATACCATAAAACTCAAGCATGCCTTCGCCGAAGGTTTGAAGTTTAGTTCCATCTGCGCCATCTGCAGCGCCATCCAACAGGGCCCGCCCTCCAGCATTCTTCAGGAGATGCACGACGAAGCCGAGGAGTGAGCGTGTCTTGCCAGCCTTGAGTTTCAGAAATGGGTGTTCCCTGCCGCCGCACGCCTTCATGCACAAACCAAGGACCTTGTCGTTTTGAATGCGACCCTGCTGCTTCCACCAATGCATGTACATGTCGTGCAAGGCAGCGTCTACATGTGAAAAATCGCCCTCCGTGAAATCACCAAAAAACCCAGCGTCTGTCAGAGCCCAGATTGTAGCACCGTGGTAATAATGCAACATTCCGAGCTCGCAGACGTGCATAGTATCCAATAGGAAATGCTCTAGCCGAAGTCCTGGAACCCCCTCTTGGATGCCACTGACGCGGAACAACCTGCTCACAAACAGGATGCTGTTTTTGGGTCGTCTGAACACTAGGAATTTCCGACGCTCGACAGGGTACGTATCGACGGATTCCAGGTGCCACACGTCGGGGTACTTTGGCAGCGAAGGCTCGATGCGGTCGCCACGTCGCAACGACGGGAAAGCAGCTCGCATCTGACGTTGCACAATGATGCCTCCTTTCTTTTTTCGCGCCTTGCAGTTGTCTCTCAAGACCTGGACTGTGTCGTGTGTAACGCTGTGAAACGAAAAAGAAGATTCGGCTGTGTCAATCAGCCACTGGTGTTTCCTCTTGCGCAGTGGCGCATTCAAATCACTAAAAAGATTATTGTGTTGGAAACAGGCAATGCACCCATAATTGCTTCTGTAATCGGGGAGGCCAAAACTTTTTCCCAGCTCGTCCATGTCAGCTGCAACTTCGACCAGGGCGACCCTGCAATTTCCATAGCCGTGTCTTGATGGAAACAACGGCTTGGTTGCAACACGAGCCCTCCAACTTGTCGGGGGCCACGGATTCCCCCCGCTGTCGAATCTGGGCCACCCCCCGAGGGCTGCAGTTCGAAAGTCGAACGCAATCTTATCAAACAGAGCTTGCACAGTGTGGGCG
>CAUYUJ010015776.1:185836-193336 GCA_963575745.1 Prorocentrum cordatum | reverse complement strand
AGAATGGGGAAGGTGATGTTGACGATGATGGCGGCGATGGTGATACCGCGGGGCGCCGCCTTTTCAAAGCGAGGACCCAACACCACAGGATGGTTTAGGAAAAAGCGCGGGCCCCATGGATTGTGCAAGACCTACAGGGCATTCTGCAACGTACACACCGGAACGCCCCCCCCCATCGCCACTCCTCGCGGGCGGCATGGCCCGAGTTTTTGCCATGTACCCGCCCACCGCAGCCCACGCTTGAAAAGGTTGCGCGCAATACCTTGCTGTTTGCAAAGTGCCCCCCCTGACCCCCCCTCATGTGCACGCGACATCGTTCATGTATGCATATGGGCGGCGCGGGTCACCTGACATTTCGCCCCCTTTGCACCTTCCCCCTGACCTTCATGTGCGGCGCGCGAATGCGGAAAACACGTTCCCTGGCAGGTGCAAGGAAACGCGCGAGGAGCGCGTCGCACTGAAAGGGGGAGGCGCATGTGGCCACCCCGACGGAGATCTTGGTTGGAGGCCACCTACGTGGGCGTGCACTACGATGGGTGGAAAATGCCACGCTGCCACTCGCTGGGGCTTCATGTGGAGCTCCCAGTGTGGCCACGAAACGAATGTGGTGCGGGCCCGCCTGGCACCTCCGACGGTCTTGGACCCATTTTGAGACGGGGGTCCTGGATGGTCTCTTGTAACGGGTGGCGTTGGCTCCCGCTCCACCAGCATCCCCCACCCCGCCCCCATTGAAGCAAACGATGGTCTATCGGAAACGTTGGTTAGGCCTTGGATGTGAGTTCTTGTGCGCGCAGGGAAATCTTGAGGCCCGCGTGGGCCGTTCCTGCAAACACCTGGCCATACGAATATTTTAAGGATAGATGTGCATCGGAAACGACAGAGCGACGTGTCACGGTTGTTTGCTGATGGGGGGGGGGAGGGAAGGCAGTTTGGAGGCGTGTCGGGAGCAATTCGAGACGTTTCGCGTAACCCCACCAGCCCATTCAGAAACGATGCCCAGAGGAAGTGCCTCGATCAGGGAAGTGGGCAGCACGCAGAGGAAGGGTCTCCCAGTGGAGGCCTCTTCTAGCGTCTTGATGGCCTCTTGGCGGTCCCAGACGCCTCTTAGGGCGTTTTGGGTGCATCGGAGAGCTTCTTGGGGCCTCTTCGGGGTCTCTGGGGGGCCTCCGCACCCATGCCCCTATCACCACATCGCCCCACACCCGCCACATCGAGGCTCATGGGTGGTGGCGGGGGGTCGGCGGAGCCGCTGATCTGTTCAGCGTCGATGCCTATCTACAGACCAGCACAGACGCGCTGCGACGCGCGGGAACTGCCGTGCCGCGCATTCAGCCTTGGCGGTGGGAAGGTGCGTGGCGACGTCAGCGGGCGTGGGCGGACACGCTTCCACCTCGCCATATGAATTCCCCGCCACATCTAGCATGTTTGTACCTCGCCATTTTCGTCCCCCCCCCCCATCCGCCTCACCCCCTCTCCTCACACTCACATCCTATCATCCGTCTTCGCATCTCCCCCAATCCGCCTCGTGGCGAAATGCGTCGGCAAGACTGTTCCCGAGCGTGCGCGCCCGTCCAGGCCACATCCTGCCTGGTTGTCGAGCCTCGCATAGTCGACAAACAGCCGCGCAGGGATGACCGCGTCGGGGCCCCACTGGCGGACCACGTCGTGGCCGTGGTAGTTCTCGCACAGCAGATGCGGCGCGCCCCTGCGGCGCAGCAGCTCCGCCTCCTCGGTCACGAACTTGCGCGCCAGCACCTCGTAGAACGGGATGGTTGGAACCAATTGTCTCTCGGCGAGGAGGCCTTTCCGTTTGTTGACTGGCATCAACGTGCGGTGAATACATTCACGACGGATGTCGTCGCCACCAAGAATGTCATACACCACTCTAGAATAATTTCTATCTTGTTTAAGTTCGCGGGCAAGATCGCCCACGCCAGCGCCTGCAGCACGCGTGATGAGAAAGCATAGTCGCACCAACATCTTTGCCGAAATCTCACCAGAAAAAAACATTCCCAGCAACGTCTCACGCAACATCTTGGGGTAGTCTGGGCCTGACAGCACGGCCTCCTCATTCACAGCGGCGCGGCCCGATCTGCGATCCGATGCCGTGCCCACGAACCCAGCGGAGGAAGCCGCTATCTTGTGGCCATACTTCCTGAACCGCTTGAAGGATGTGCGACGGTCAACCTTCTTCCTCCCTGGCAGTCGGTTATCGGCCATCGTGGCACCGCAGCACGCCAGCTCACAATGATGGTGCGGGGGCCAACCACGCGCAACGCTTGGGCCGATATGGCTACGGACAAGCACGGTGGCAAACGTTGCCGATGCCACGAACTCGGCGCTCATGCGAACCGACATCCGAGATGGCGCAAACAACTCACCCAATGACAAACCACACTTGCGTCCTCGACGTTGCAGGGTCTACCTCCGACCACGCGCGCCGATGTCCCTGGTGTCATGGTGACCTACGCCCTGGGCGGGGTGCTGGGAGGGCATCGTGGCAAGGCAACGGGGCGCTGGCCTCGCGCGCTGGCTCTGAGCTCGTGCTGCGGGACCACCGCGGGGGGAAGGGTGCGGATTGGCGGTATGCGGGGTGAGGTGGGCTGGGTTTTGCAGGATGCAGAAGGAGGGCGGGCGCCCTCCAACCCGTGCCTCGGACCATTGCTCAACGCCCCGATCGTTTTCCACCAGCGCCCAATCCTCTGCTCGTTGTCACCGACTATCACTAGCACTACGGGTGCGCGTGGTCCAACGAGATGCGTTCAGCCGAATCCCCTCTTGCATGCAGGTGACAGCGAGCGCTGCGTTGCCCAAGATGGCTCTAAGCGGGCGTCCGCTGGACCAATATTGCCCCCACCATTGCCCATATGATGGCCGAAGAAAAATGAACATGTAGTCCATTATGCCCCAAGACACCCCGACAACCGCCCCCAGATCGCACCGCGTGCTCTCGGATCTCCATCAGGACAGCCCCTTGCCCAGACCCCACCCCCGAGACGCGTGCGTACACCAACAACCGCAACGCCATATGAGATGCGTGATTGCTCGCCTTCTCTGCATCGATAAGCTTCCGATGCACCAATGTGGCCTCACGGTTGCCCTGGGGGGTGCGGGGTCCAGGAGGCATGCGTCACAGTTTTGTGGGCGCCCGATGTCTGCCGACGAGCACCCCAAGAGTTCCACGGGAAGCGATTGTGGTGGTTCTTTGACCGACGCTTCCCATGATGACCCCAAGATCCCCCCCCCCCCCACACACACACACACACACACACACACACACACACACACACACACACACACACACACACACGCACACACACACAGGGCCCTTCGAGAATCCAAGATGCCACCTCAAGGGGCCTCAGGACTGCCACGCCTCAAGTGGACCACCAGTTGGCGCAACACTGTGTTCGGATGAACGATTCCTCTTCGTATATGCATCCAATTCCATTGGCCATCGTTTCTGGATTGGCTGGGGACGCGCGAAGCGCCACGAAGTCCATCGCATCCCGCATCGCGCAAAGAAATGTCGAGTTCTTGGGCGGGTAGCCAGAATGGAGCATCAGCACGGGCGACACAGTTTCCACTCATCAATGATTGTATATTCGCAGCACCGAGCAGTCGACCCTACACTGACTGCTGGGCTACGCCTCCGCCCGCAGACCAGTGGGCACGGTGCAGGCGCGGTGCACGCACCGTTCATCTCGTTCTCGCCATCGTGCAATTGGGCCCAACAGGGCTTTGGCCAGGCGAATCCGCAACCGTGTTCCGTGCTGTCTGGTAGGGTTTTTGTAGTTTTCTAAGGGGGATGGGGGGGGGCACTTCCTGGGCCGCATATAGAGGCGCGTGCATCGCCTTCTCGTCCCGAGGCCATGTCGTGGCCCAGATCTACCATTGACGCTCTCCGAGGCGCCCAAGACTGTTCCAGGGCCGCCCGAGATGGCCCAAGATGGTTCCAGGACCGCCCAAGAGGCCTCCAAGACGGCCCAAGAGGGCTCCAAGGGAGCACCTACCAAGGCCCGAAGGAACCCACATCACTGCTTCCATTTTTTGTAAAAGTATATTCTCGCCGTTTCGAGCTTCCGTCGGCTCAAGGCTGCCCAGGAGGTCTCGAAGCTTGCACCACGGCGGCCGACTAAGGCCTCGCAATAGCCAAAGACGCTTCCGACACGGCCTCCAGGCAGCCCAAGAGGGCATCTGGAGAGCCCAGGACGGACCCCATGTCGCTTCAAGCTGGCCCTACAGGGCAGCGCCAAGAGACCCGTGACGGCCTGAGATGGCCCACCCTTGGACCGTTTTGGGTACGAATGTTCAGAGAAAGTTACATGATTGTCCTAGAGGGCCCCAAGGGGCACCCACCACTGCTCCTTAGGAGCTCAGGACAGCCCAGAGACAGACCAACTGAGGTCCATGCGCCCCCCCAGCAGGAGTGAAGACGAAAGGTGTGTCATGTGGCGATGTTCGTATTCGCCTTCGTCGTTGCCGCTGTCGCCCACCCCCTCATCACCACCATTATCGTCCACGTCCCCATCATGTCATCGGCATCACCACCACCACCGCCACCATCATCATCATCGTCGTCATCATCACCATCATCATCAGCAACATCTTCAGCACCATCATCATCATCACCACTACCGTCTTCATCATTAGCACCTACATCATCATAGTCATCAGCATCGTCATCGTCATCATCATCGTCGTCAGCATCGACATCAGCATCGTCATCATCACTATCACCATCATCATCACCACCATCAACGCCACCATCATCACCACCATCGGTATCATTATCACCATCATCAGTGTTACCATGCTATTCAGCAGCCGCGTCCGCCACTAGCATCGTCGTCGTCCTCCTCCACCTCCCCCGTTCCTCGCTGTCCACATCGGCCTCGCATGACCGTCGGTAGCGGCACCACCGTTAAAAGCATCATCATCATCATCATCATCATCATCATCGTCATCGTCATCATCATCATCATCATCATCATCATCGCAATCGTCGTCATCACCACCATCATGACCATCTAATCATTACCATGATCATCACCATTGTACTAATCAGCACCACCATTATCAAAATCACCATCAGCATCAGCAGCATCAGCATCAGCAGCAGCATCATCATCACCATCATCACCATCATCATCATCATCAGCATCATCATCATCATCATCATCATCATCATCGCCATCATCATCAGCATCAGCATCATCATCATCAGCATCATCATGACCATGATCATCTTCAGCTTGATCGTTGTCCTCATCGGTCCGAGCAGTTGCCGCCGATAATGCTGGACTGGCACGGTGGCGACACCGAAACGAACGATGCGCGCATGCCTGCCGCGCGCGCCTGGAGATGCCAGGGGGCACGGGACGTTGGCTCTGCGTTGTTCCCCATGTTCCTCCTCCTCGTCGTTTTCCTCTTACTCCCCCTCCTGATCCTTGTCCTCCTCCTCCTCCTCCTCCTCCTCCTCCTCCTCCTCCTCACCCCCCCACCCCCATCCTCACCCTCCTCGTCCCCCTCCTCCTTCTCCTCCTCCTCCTCCGCCTCCTGCTCGTCCTCCTCCTCCTTCTTCCCCTCCGCCCCCCCCCCCCCCCCTCCTCCCCCTCCTCCTCCGCTCCTCCTCCTCCTCCCCCCTCTCACCCCTCCGCCTCCTCCTCTCCTCTCCTCCCCTCCTCCTCCTCCTCCTTATCCTTCTCGTCCTCCTCCTCCTCCTCCTCCTCCTCCGCACTCCTCCTCCTCCTCCTCCTCCTCCTCCTCCTCCTCCTCCTCCCCCCTACCCCCTCCCCCTTCCCCCTCCCCCGTCCCCCTCCCCCCCTCCTCCCCCGCCTCCGCCCCTCCTCCTCCCCTCCTCCTCCTCCTCCTCCTCCTCCTCCTCCTCCCTCCTCCTCATCCCCCTCCTCCTCTCCCCCCACCGTCCTCCTCCCCCCTCCGCCGCCTCCAGCATCTTCGATTGCGCGCCAAGGGGCGCGCAGAGCCAACGACCGCTGGCGCCCGCGCGGGCTGGCCTCGCCTCAGTCGCTGCTCGCGTCGTCCGATGCCGAGCTCGACGACGATGAGCTGCCGTCCTTGGCGAGTCCACCGCAAGATCACAGGGCGACGAGCGGGGGTTTGGGAGGGGGGTGGATTGGGGGGTGGGGCGGGGTGGGGTGGGGGGGTGGTGGGGGGGGTGCGAGACATTCGCCGCCTCGAGGCGGGAATGTAGCACTCCCTCCCCCCCCCCCCCTCCCCCCCTCCACGCCGCGCGCACATCCGCTCCTCGCGAGCGCCATCCCTCTTCGCCATCCTCCTGCCTCCTCTTGGCCCCTGCCGCCTCCTGCCACCTCCTGCCAGCTCCGTTCCCTCCTCCTCCTCCTCCCTTCCTCCTCTGCCTCTTCCTCCTCGTCCTCCTCCTCCTACTCCTCATCGTCCAATTCCACCTGCATCATCATCCCGAGCAACTCCACTGCAGTCTTATCAGCGCCCGTTGGTCCTGCTCGGGCTCCTTCGTGGCACCCCTCTTCATCGGCGTAGCTTTTGCCTTGGCCTTCCTCGCAGCTTTCGCCTTCGCCTTCGGCTCCACCTTCTTCTTCGGCCTTGGCGCCTGAACTTCCACATCGTCGTCCTTGTCTTTTTTCTTCTTCTTCTTCTTGCTTGCATTCTTGCTCTTTTTGCGCTCCTCCTCACTGCTGGAGCTCTTGTCATTTTTCTTGCGCTTGCCTGTGTCCTTGCCCTTGGCCTTATCCTTATCGTTGTCTTTGGATGTTCGCTTCTTCTTATCCTTCGCCTTGTCTTTCTCCTTATCCGTCTCCTTGTCTTTGTTCTTGTCCTTGTTTTTGTCTTTGCTCTTGTTCTTGTCGTCCTTGTCAGTGCCCTTGTCCTTGTCGGTCGCACTGTCATTGTCCTTGTCCTTCTTCGGTTTCTTTTTCTTCTTATGTTTCTTCGTGTCGTCGGTGTCGGTGCTATCATCGCGCTTTCTCTTTTTGCTGCCGCCCTTATCTTTCTTCTTATGCTTCTTCTTGACCGTCTTGCTCTCGGAGTTGGTCGTGGATCCGTCGCTCGAGACAGTCTTCTTCTTTTTCGTCTTGTGTTTCTTGGGGGGCAGCTCCTGCTCTTCGCCCCAGTCGCCCCAGTCGTCATTGCCACCGTCCCATTCCTCCTCTCCCTCCTCCTGCTCGTGCGCGCTGTCGGACAACTCCTCATCCACGTCCTGGTCCGCCTCGTCCTCGTCGCGCGAAGCAGGGACCGTGCCCCCTTTCTCGATGATGCCCTCCTTCTTAGTGCCGAACCTCTCCAACTTGCGCGTGTGGTAGATCACCGTGCAATCCACCTTCGGGTCGAACTTGGTCAACCCGTTCTTCCTCGCGAACGTGGTGTATGATGCTGCTCGCAATGCCGACTTCAGCCTGTCCTCCAGCTGCTCGGGCGTGAGCCACTCGCCCTCCGTAGACGTTTCTTGCCTGGCCCGCGGCCCGGAACAAAAACACGAGACCGACCTTCACCCAGGGGGGA
>CAUYUJ010015776.1:137573-185736 GCA_963575745.1 Prorocentrum cordatum | reverse complement strand
GCCCGCGATGGGGCCGCTCGAGGCGGACGCGCCGTCTGGGTGGCTGTCCTCGAGCGGCTCCACAGCGCTGCCACCTTTGAGGGTGGGCTGTTGTGTTATATGTATATGTATCTGTATACATATATATGTATATTCGGGGGGGTGCGGAGTCGGAGCACGGGGTAGGGGTTAAATCAGGGTCGTAAGGATTAGAGGTGGGTAGTCAGGGTTACGGTCGAGCCGTTGGGGCGTGGTTAAGGCTAGGGTGCCAGGGTTATGATGGGGTGAGCGCTAGGGTGTTTGGGGTGTGGCTAGGGTGTGGTTATGGCCAGGGTGTGTGTATGGGGTTAGGGTGCTGGTATGTTGGTTAACTCCTCCTCCCCTCACTCCTACCCCTACGCCTGCCCCTGCTATAATCTTGCCCCCCTGTGCTAGGTGTTATGGCCAGGGCAGCCGCAAATCCCTACTCCTACTCCGCCTACTTCTGTATATGTATATGTATATGTATACTCCTACTCCTACTCCTACTCCTACTCCTACTCCTACTCCTCCTCCTGCTACTCCTACTCCTACTCCGCCTACTCCTACTCCTACTCCTACTCCGCCGCAAATCCTACGCCTACTCCTACTCCGCCTACTCATACTCCGCCTACATATGTATACTCCGCCTACTCCTGTATATCTGTGTATGTATATATACACCTATATATATGTGTAAGTAGGCACTCCTTTATGTTACTCCCACCCCGCACCTCGCGGAATGATGTCGCCACTCTCGTCCGACATGAGGCTGTCCTCGTCGGAGTCGCTGCCCTGCCACATGGCGAGGACCCGCCCCATCTCCTTGGCCTTCTGCTTGGCCGCGGCGATGACGGCCCTCTTGGCCTTCTTCGCGGCGGCCTCGGGCGTCTTGTCCTTCTTCTGGCGGACCTCGGCAGCGCGGCGCATGCGCTTGTCCAGCTCGGGCGGCACATGGTAGCCGAGCCTCGTCGGAGCCGTCGTCGTCGACGTCGTCGTCGTCGTCGCCACCGTCGCCGCCGTCGTCGTCGTCGTCGACATCTCCGCCGTCGTCGACGTTCGTCGACGTCGCCGTCGTCAACGTCGTCGTCGTCGTCGTCGCTGCCGCCGCCGCCGCCGCCGCCGCCGTCGTCGTCGTCGTCGTCGTCGTCGTCGTCGTCGTCGTCGTCGTCGTCGTCGTCGTCTTTGTCGTCGTCGGCGTCGTCGTCGTCGTCGTCGTCGCAGTCGACGTCGTCGTCGCCGCCGTCGTCGTCGCGCCTCCTGATGCGCCGCCACGCCGCCACCATGGTGAGCAGCTTCTTGGCCTCGCTGCAGACCATGGTGGGGCCGGCCGTCGGCAGCGCCTGGGCCGTCACCCCCTACTCCGTATCTTCATCCTCTCCCCCGTCCTATCTTCATCCGCGTCTCCCTCCTCATCCTAATCCTACTCCTTATCCTGGGCCGTCACCCCCTACTACGCTCACCCTTTCAGTCCTGGTTTTCCTCTTACCCCATTTCCACGGCCTACTCTTCATCATCCATCCTTTTCCTCCTCATCGGCCTCCTCCTTTCATCGTGTCCTCATCGACTTCATCGGCCTCTCCTCGTCCTCCTTCTCCTACTCTTTTCCCTCTTCCGTGTCCTCCTCCTCCTCCTCGTCCCCCTCCTCCTCCTCCTCCTCCTCCTCATCATCATCATCCTCCTCCTCCTCCTCCCCCTACTCTTCCTCCTTATCCTCCTCCCGCCTCCTCCTCCTACTTTTTCCCCTCACCCCCCAAACCAATGAAAACTCAGGGAGGCCCTCCATCTCCACCTCGAGGTGGAGGGTGAACGTATGGAAGGTGAAAATGGATCCACTTTAAGTGGATCCACTTTCACCTTCCATACTTTCGGACTTCCTCCTTGTCCTCCTCATCGTCCTCCTTGTCCTCCTCATCGGCCTCCTCCCTCTTTTCCTCCCGTCGCGCCTCGTGGACGGCCATCTCGTACATGTCCAGGTCCCACAGCAAGCTCTGCCTGTGGTCCTGCATGTACTTGAGCGGGCGCCACCAGCCGCTCGCGAGCAAGAACTCGCACAAGCCCCCTAGTGGGGGAGAAACAACATACCGATGCCGATGCTGCTCCTTCACTTCCTCACCCTCCTGCGGAAGGTGAGGACGTGAGCGGGGAGCATCGGTATCGGTCTTGCGTTTCCCCCCTCTGGCCTGTCTTTTTGCCCACCCTCGTCCACCCGCAGAAGGGGATCGTGGCGGGCATGAGGCGCAGCGCCGCCACGATCACGGCGGGGGAGTCCATGGCGAGGACGAGGGAGGGGGGCGAGGCGACAGCCGCAAGCGAGCCGAAGCTGCGGGAGGGAGGGGGGGGAGCTAGGCATGATTATCTTCGCGCCCCCGCGGTTTCCGCATCCTCATCCTTGTCCCCATCCCCGTCCTCATCCTCATCCTCCCCTTCCACCCTCCCTCCCTCTCTCCTCACGTCTCCTTCTCCCCCTCCTCTCTCCCTCCTCCTCCTCATCATCGTGATCATCGTCATCATCGTCATCCTCATTCGTCGGATCGTCGCCATCGACATCAACATCATAGCCAGCATCAACATCATCATAATCGTCGTCATCATCATCAGCACCATCAGCATCACCGTCACATAATCGCACTTACCGTCACCATTACCATCATCATCAGCATGATTACCATACACATTATCACCACGCACATCACCATCATCACCATCATCACCATCATCATAACCATCATCAGCATCATCACCATCACCACAATCATCCTGCTCACCATCATCATCATCACCATCATCACCATAGTTTTGGCCATCGTCATCACATGTCTGATCATCATCATCATCATCATACACATCATCGTCATCGTCGTTGTCATCATCATCATCATCACCATCATCACCATCTTCATCATCACCATCGGCATCAACTTCCTCACCATTAGGATCACCACCATCACCATCATCACCATCATCAGCATCGTCATCACTGCGCACCAACACCATTGACCAAACCAAATCATCAACAACATAACGCATCACACCAACAACACAGCACACCACCACCACCACAGTAGCAACACGAACTCGAACACACCAGCAACAGCACCCATATAATTAACAAGAGTTACGAACACAAGCAAAGACATTCAAAGACATCCAAAGACATTAAAGACATTCCAAGACATCCAAAGACATTTCAAGACACGCATCACCTTCCTCACCTTCCGCGCAGGTCGGAAGGTCTGGAAGAATGAGATGGAGGGGAAGGAGGAGGAGGTGGAGGGAGGAGGAGGAGGAGGCGGACGGAAGAGGAAGAGGGAGAGGAGGAGGAGGAGGAGGAGGAGGAGGAGGAGGGAGGAGGAGGGAGGAGGAATATACATGATGAACAGAGCGCGAGCAACCAAGAGCGAACAGTCTCAAATGATTGCCAGTTGGTGCTGTGGTCGTCGCCGTCGTCATCGCCGTCGTCCTCGAGGCTATCGTCGTCGTGCCCTGCCTTACGGCAGCGGCGGCAACCACTTAACCTCCCACCTCGGGTGTGGGGGGCTCCTCCTCCTCCTCGCTCTATGCCTTCTCCTGTTCCTGCTCCCCCTCCTCCTCCTCCTCCTCCTCCCTCCTCCTCCTCCTCCTCCTCCTCCTCCTCCTCTGCGCTCTGCTGCTGCTGCTGCTGCTGCTGCTGCTGCTGCGCCCCCCTCCTCCTCCTCCTCCTCCTCCTCTCCTCCTCCTCCTCCTCCTCCTCCTCCTCCTCCCCTCCTCCTCCTCCTCCTCCTCCTCCTCCTCCTCCTCCTCCTCCTCCTCCCCCTCCTCCTCCTCCTCCTCCCTCCTCCTCCTCCTCCTCCTCCTCCGCCTCCTCCCCCTCCTCCTCCTCCTCCTCCTCCTCCTCCTCCTCCTCCCTCCGTTCCTCCCCCTCCCCCTCCCCCTTCCCCCTCGCCCTCCTCCTCCTCCGCCTCCTCCTCCTCCCTCCTCCTCCTCCTCCTCCTCCTCCTCCTCCTCTTCCTCCTCCTCCTCTCCCTCCCTCTCCCTCATGAACAATTCCCCCCAGTCGCACCCCGAAACGTGTCGGCAGGGCGGGCCTGGCGCTTCGCATGGGACGCCCTCCTCACGCGTAGTCCTAAAACTTGAACGTTGCAACAGGTCCACGGAGGGAGGGCGGGCCGTTCTCAAAACGCGGCTCTCGCCTCAGCGCCGCGCACACGTCGCCTGAACAAAGCGCAGGAAGTTCGCGGATGGCTGGCGGACCGTTTTCGACATGTGGCTCTCGCCCGAGCTTCGCGCACAGTCGTCTTCACAGAGGCACGAGTCCCACGGATGGAGAGCGGTTCTCTTCAAGATGTGGTGCTTGCCACGGCGCCGCGCACATTCGTTTCAACGTCTTACAACCGTTTCTAAGCTTATCGCGGTTGACGTCCCAAGAACTGTGCTCCGGCACGGTTTAGGACTATCAGGGTACAGTCGTCGCGTTTATTTGCGGCGATGGCATCCCAGGAATGATGTTCGGGCGCGACTCGGGGTCGACAGGGGGCAACAGTAATGCTGAATCGCGGCGATCGAGTCCCAGGAACGGTGTTCAGGGTTGTCTTCTAACTGGGCACCTTCCGCAGCGATGGTCAATTCTTGCATGGACCTATGAAGAGGGAACTTGTAGGGAGGTTTGTTGCAACATCCTTGATGCGTCTTGGGTTTGCCGTGGTCATTCTCCTGCTCCTCCTCCTCCTCCTCCTCCTCCTCCTCCTCCTCCTCCCTGCTCCTGTCGCTGTCGCCGTCACCCAAGTCGGTGGCCCTGACGAGGGGGTGGCGGCGGCAGTGCCGAAACGCGCCCAGAGTCCAGTAAGGCATGAGTGTACAAACCCGACTTATCTGGTTGATGCTCTGAGGGGGGCCTGTCTCAGGGGAGCCTACAGCAACGCTCAACGATGTGCTGTTAACCAAACCTGCAGGGTGGGCCCTCTCCATCTCTCTGTGCACTTCAGCTTTGGCTTCGTCTTCAGCTGCGGGGCCAGCTCGCCCGAGTCGGTTTTTCCGCTCGCACGGGTGCGGTCCCCCTCATGCGGCACTGCGCGACGACGCGGCCGCGCCACCGCCCTGCGACGAGGGCGGAACCTCGCCCCGCCCGCTCGCGCCACGCGGCCCTCCTGCGCCGACGGCACGGGCCAGCGCCGAGCCCCCCCGCCGGCCCCCGCCGCGGGCGCCACACACGCCCGCCCCCCCCCCCCCCCTGGCAGACCAGGGGACGTTCTCGAGATGGACGGCGCGCGCCAGACGTCGCGCGCTCCCTGCAGGGGAGCAAGAGCCACCCAGACCGCGACCCCTGGCGTTTACTCAGCGGCCCTGGGCGCTTACCACACAGCACGGTTTCGCTTGTCGGGGTGCTTCATGATACGCTAGAGGGAAACAGTTAGTGAACACCCCCCCTGCCCCCCAATCTCAAGGTTGGCACGCGCGGGGGAGATTGCGGTCGAGGTGCAACTCATCAGACCCACCGCCAACTTTGAACATTGGGGGGAGGGGGGACGTTCACAGATGAATGTGGCATGAGTGTTCGCTATCTTTTCCGAGGCCTGTAGGGGTGGATGTTCTGCCCTCTGTCCCTGCGTCGACTGCACGGGCTCGCGCCGAGCACCCACCCCACCTCTCGGCGAAGGGCTCCACGCCTGCCTGGGGCAAAAGCCTCGGGAGGGACGGCGTGCCCCAGACGTCGGGCGCTCCCCGCGGATCCCTGGCGCGCGGAGGGCCCGAAGGCCCGCCTCGAGGGCGCCCTCCGCCGGGAGAGGGCGCGCTCACGTCGTGAAGAGAACGCGGCGGACGAGCTTCGGCGACGTTCGGCCTCCGGGGGCCCTCGCGGGGCCCGGCCCGGGGGGCCCGGGATGACAAGCTGGCCTCCTCAGCCTCCTCTGTCTTCTTCTCAGCCATCTCGGTC
Source organism: Prorocentrum cordatum (assembly GCA_963575745.1). NCBI lineage: Eukaryota > Dinophyceae > Prorocentrales > Prorocentraceae > Prorocentrum > Prorocentrum cordatum. Next base: position 179,828 of record CAUYUJ010015776.1, on the reverse strand, counting down.
TCGTTGGCCTTCTGCAGCTCCTTCTCCGCCTTCTCCGAGGAGTCCCGCGTCTCGCGCAGCAACGCCCGGCACCGCGTGGGGTCAAAATCCGGGCATCGCAGATCCGGGGAGCTTCGTGCCAGCCGCGAGGCCGAGCACGCCGACGGGGGTGGCGAGAGGGAGCGGCCAGGGGGCGGAAGGTGGGGCGGGGAACGAAGCCCCAGTCTGCACGGTCCATAATCGCTCTCTTTCCGAGGGGTGCTGCATTAGGTATCAGGTGGTGACGAAGACTGTCTCCGCCACCGTGCCGCAGGCACTGAGTGTAGCGTCCGAGAGGCTCGTAGGCACCCAATCCTCAATATGGAAGTCAAAGATATTCTAAAGTGTTTCGTTGACCTCCTGGGCCGCCCCGCAGATTCTTCGTGACGACAAAAAACGTAGCTCGAGACATGCATCTCCAACCTGGCCTAAGATGGTCTCAGGGACCATCCTGGAGCCCTCTTTGGTGCATCTCGGGCGGCCTTGGAGGCCGAGGAGCCGCTGATATCGTCACGTAGTCTTTTGCACGATCGCATGTTCAATCTCAAAGCGTCCGAGACGGCCCATGAGCCCCCACGAGGGGCCCAAGAGGCTCCCACCAAGGCCACAAGCTGGAGGGGGAACCCGGACTTGCATGACGAGCACTCCTTCCCAGGATGGCCGCGGCAGAGTCCACCAGAAGACCCCGAGCCGCCCAGCAGAGGCCCCCAAAAGATGCCCCCAAGAGGCCGCCAGAAGGCCTCTGGGCCTCCCACCTAGAACCCAGGCGTCGTGGCGAGATGGGCCCGATGCCTTTTGTGTGAATATATATATATATATATATATATATATACACAGATACAGCGTATGTAAACTATACGTATGCCTGCATTTATGTCTGCATGAATGCATGTGTGTATGCATGTATGTATGTATGTATGAATGCATGAATGTATGCATGCATGCATACATGCATGCATGTGTGTGTATGTGCATGTGCATGTGTATGTGCATGTGCATGTGCATGTGCATGTGCATGTGCACGTGTATGTGCATGTGCATGTGTATGTGTATGTGTATGTGTATGTGTATGTGTATGTGTATGTGTATGTGTATGTGTATGTGTATGTGTATGTGTATGTGTATGTGTATGTGTGTACGTTCGTATGTATGTATGCATGAATGGATGTATGTATGCACGTTTGTGTGTATGCATGTATGTGTGTATGTATGGATGCATGTATGCATATATATATATATATATGCATGCATGCATGCATGCATGCATGCATGCATGTATGTATGTATGTATGTATGTACGTGTGTATGTACGTACGTACGTACGTACGTACGTACGTACGTATGTATGTATGTATGTATGTATGTATGTATGTATGTATGTATGTATGTATGTGTGTATGTATGTGTGTATGTGTGTGTATGTGTGTATGTTTATGTGTGTAAGTATGCTTGTTTGTTCGTCTGTTTATATGTAGGTATGTATGTATTTGTGCATGCGCATAGATACATATGTATTCCCTACGGTGGGGAACTGTTGCTTGGCGCGTTGCGGCGGCGGCCCAGGCGACACGATCTGGCCTGCGACACGACCCGGCCTGCAATCGGATAGCGCGTCGCTCCGTTCAACGGGCTGGAGGCTCGGCGAGGCTCGAGAAGTTGGCGCTCGGGGACCAGGACGCGGCCAGCGGGTCGCGCCGAAGCGTGGTGGGCCAGAGCCGGCGGAGCGACTCGCTGCCACCGAAGGGCCCGGCCGTGGAAGCCCTGCCATAGGAGCTCTACGGTCGGGAACGTCGGCTCAGCGGGTCGTGCTGGCTGTGGCCCACCACGCTGTGGCGCGACACGCCATCTTCGTCCCTTGGGGGGCGGAAAGATACGGATACGTGTTGTCCCCGGACCTCTCTTGGGGTGCGTTCTGACCAGAATTTCGAGGCGAATCCAGCGGTGACAACGAGGATTCCCCAGGAGGACCAGGAAAGGCCGAAAACGAAGTGGGACAACACGTATCCGTATCTTTTTCTCCCCCGACGTCCCCATTCCCAAGCGTCAGCGTCTCGAGCTGACCGCAGCCTCCCGCCCCGCGGAGCGGGGCGACCGCTTGCAAGGCACAGCGTGTCGCGGGGGCCGTCGCCGCGACAGGGAGGGTCCCTGCGGACTGGGGGCCCCTCGTGGAGGTGCGCCTTCCTCCTCCTCCATATTCCTCGGTCCTCTTTCATCTCCCCCCTTTTTCCTTCGCCTCCTGTTCCCGCATGATCCTCCTTCTCCCCATCGCGCTTCTCGCGCTGTTTGGTTTAGACCAAGACTCGAAACCAATCTATCTATCTATGTATATATATATATGTATCTGTATATATGTATATACATTTATATACATATACATATATATATATATATATATATATATATATATATGTTCCCTCCTCTTGATCGCTCCTCTTCGTCCTCGCCCTCTCTCCTCCTCACTCTCCTCCTCCTCCTCCTCCTCCGCCGCCGAATCCTCCTGCTCCTCCTCATCCTCCTCCTCTCCCTCCTCCCCCACCTGCTCCTCCTCCCTCCTTCCTCCTCCTCCTCCTTCCCTCCTCCTCCTCCTCCTCCTCCTCCTCCTCCTCCTCTTCCTCCTCCTCTCCTCTCCCTCCATCCTCCATCTTCCATCCTCCATCCTCCCTTGTCCTGCTCCAGGTCCCGCCCCCTCCTCGTCCCCCGCCTCCGCATCCTCATCATCCACCTGCCCCTCGCCTTCTTCTCCTCCCTTCCTCTCCTCCCTCCACCCGCCTCTTCCCACCTCCCCAGCTGGGCCTTCGCCCGGCAACAGATTCTGGAGGCCTGGGGCCAACTACCGCCACATGGCTGCATCGCACCGGCGCGCGGCAGGGCGCGCGGCAGTCGCAGGCCCGCCCCCAGGCGCTGCGTGTGCGCCGTAGGTCGGCTGCACGCAAGGATTGAGCAGGAACCGACCGTCCCAGCATTCCTGTAGGCCTACCACGACATGTTCTTCGAACCCAAGAATGTTCGAATTACAAGAAACAGTGTTCTTATGATGTAAGCCCGATGTGATGAAACAAGACAGTCCCACCCAGAAATGTTCTAAGAACATTCATTTCGCGCAGACCACAGAAAGGTCTTAGAACATTCTTTGGTGGGCCTATAGACGAACCAGGACGCTTCGCCACTGCTTGAAAGGAGCGACTCTGTGCATCAAGAACCTTTGGTCGGTTTACGGCTTGTCGATCCTTGCTGGCGATGCGGCAGCAGCGGCTGGGCGCGCATGGGAGCGACCCGCCCGAACACAGCCGAACGCCGCGCCCAAGAAGGCCCACTGAAAACTCTTGCGTGTAGCCCGCTTGGAGGTCGATGCGCGCAACCTGGTAAGGCCTGAGCGGAAGCCGACCGGAACGGAGCGCGGCGTTGTCGCCCAATTTAGGCCGTGGGGCCCTCAAAGATGGATCCAGCTCGAAAAATGGCACAGCACGATGGGGATCTCCAGTCGTGATTGTTCACGAAGTTTCAGTTTTTGCTCGAGACGTCGGATCTCAGGGAATCCCTGGGACGTCGGTCTGGAAGAACCAGATGCCCAAGGGGGTCACCACAAAGAGTCGAAAGTGGCGACGGTTTGGCAGATCGCAGCCCTCCAGGGACGGCGAGGTCTCGCTCAGATCCGCGCGGTGCCTCACTCCGCTGGACCCACCAGCAGCCCTCGAAAGCGGCGACAGTTTCGCAGATCGCAGCCCCCCAGGGACGGCGAGGTCTCGCTCAGATCCGCGTGGTGCCTCACTCCGCAGGACCCACCAGCAGCCCTCTCGAAAGTGGCGACGGTTTCGCAGATCGCCGCGCCCCAGGGACGGCGAGGTCTCGCTCAGATCCGCGCGGTGCCTCACTCCGCAGGACCCACCAGCAGCCCTCGAAAGTGGCGACGGTTTCGCAGATCGCAGCCCCCCAGGGACGGCGAGGTCTCGCTCAGATCCGCGCGGTGCCTCACGCCGCAAGACCCACCAGCAGCCCTGGAAAGTGGCGACAGTTTCGCAGATCGCAGACCCCCAGGGACGGCGAGGTCTCGCTCAGATCCGCGTGGTGCCTCACTCCGCAGGACCCACCAGCAGCCCTCAAAAATGGCAACAGTTTCGCAGATCGCAGCCCCCCAGGGACGGCGAGGTCTCGCTCAGATCCGCGCGGTGCCTCACTCCGCAGGACCCACCGGCAGCCCTCGAAAGTGGCGACGGTTTCGCAGATCGCAGCCCTCCAGGGACGGCGAGGTCTCGCTCAGATCCGCGCGGTGCCTCACGCCGCAGGACCCACCAGCAGCCCTCGAACGTGGCGACAATTCCGCAGATCGCAGCCCTCCAGGGACGGCGAGGTCCCGCTCAGATCCGCGCGGTGCCTCACGCCGTAGGACCCACCAGCAGCCCTCGAAAATGGCGACGGTTTCGCAGATCGCAGCCCCCGAGGGACGGCGAGGCGAGTTCTCGCTCAGATCCGCGCGGTGCCTCACTCCGCAGGACCCACCAGCAGCCCTCTCGAAAGTGGCGACGGTTTCGCAGATCGCAGCGCCCCAGGGACGGCGAGGTCTTGCTCAGAACCGCGCGGTGCCTCACGCCGCAGGACCCACCAGCAGCCCTCGAAAGTGGCGACAGTTTCGCAGATCGCAGCCCCCCAGGGACGGCGAGGTCTCGCTCAGATCCGCGCGGTGCCTCACTCCGCAGGACCAACCAGCAGCCCTCGAAAGCGGCGACAGTTTCGCAGATCGCAGCCCCCATCGTCGGCGAAGAGAGGGCAGGAGGAGGCGGGAGGCGGGAGGAGGAGGGACGCGACCACACCCCTCTATTCAAAACGAAAAACCCAACCAAGGAGGGTTGGGATAAAGTCAAAACGAGGCTCCCGCCTGAGAGGTCCAAAAAACAACCCAAAGGAATCCAATAGCCACCCCTCTCATCCTTGTAAATGGCAAAAAACAACCAAACAGTTTCAAAGGAAAACTCCTCTCCCCCCGATTTCTCCTCTTCTTTCCCGCCCCCCTCGGAGGGGAGGAGGAGCTCTCCTCTGAAACTTTTTTTTTTGGGAACAGTTACAAGGATGAGAGGGGTGGCTCTTGGATGTCTTTGGGTTTTTGTTGGGACCTTTCAGGCGGAAGCCTCGTTTGGAGTGTTTTTTGGGGGGCGTCTCAGGCAGGAGCTTCCATTTGGGTGTGTGTTTGGGGGACCTCTCAGGCGGGAGCCTCGTTTGGAACGCCTGGCATGGCTTTGCTTGATTCTGCTCTGTAAGGGGATTCTGATTGGGAGGAGGAGGAGGATGAGGAGGAGCAGGAGGAGGAGGCGGAGGAGGAGGAGGAGGAAGAGAGAGAGAGAGAGACGAGACAGAAAGAGAGAGAGAGAGAGAGAGAGAACGGAGAAGCGAAATGGAGTCGGAATGAGAGCGGTTCCTTTTCGAAGCCTTTGAAGGCCGAAAACGCTCCATAAGAAGAGGCAGAATGAGGTAGACCCCTGCGGGGGGGTACCATTATACATATGTGTGTATATATATATATATATATCCCAGACGCCAGAGAGGATGAAGGAGGAAACCCAGGGACGCACATGAGACCCCCATGCTCACATTCTACTGAGGCGGCGCAGCAATGGCAGAATCGGCACGAACACCAGAGCGACGTAATCTGGAACTCCTGGACGCGAACCCCCGCAAGGGGAAAACACAATGCTTGAGCTACACACAGGTGGGCGGGGATAAGTCGAGAATCTCTGAGATCCCGCGGGTCTGGAGGATGTCCGGGGCGCCGCGGCCTTCTCAGAGCCTTCCGGGAGGCTCCGAGAGCGTTCCGGGACGCTCTGGAACGGATCTGTCCTCGTCCTAGCCCTCTGCCCCAGGTGGTGCGGGAACAGAACGAGGTCGAGGTTCGAGGTTCGAGACCTTTCGGGTGCTGCTAGAGGTGCCCCTGGCTCAGGGTGCCGCAAGGATCTCCAAGGAGGCCCCGGCGGCCTCCAGAGCACCCCTCACGAGGCCCAGAGGGCCACAGAGCCCCCAAAATGACGCGAAAAGCGGGGGGCGTCTTGGGCCAGGGATACCTGTAGCAACCCCCGAACCTTGGACGCTTTGGGCGTTTCGTGGGGGTGTCTGGAAGCCGTCGGAAGCCTCTGGGGGCCTCTGGAGACCTCCGAGGCCTCAGGGAGGAGGTGGAGGTTGAGCACGCAAAGGCGAAACGGAGATGAAACAGATGTCTACCGATCCTGTGCGCCACGAGCACCATCGTGCAAGCGCCAGCGCGGCCCTCATCCCCTCTCTCGTCGCGGGCAGTCCACGAGCGGGGCAAGAGCCACGCGCGTCGGCCCACCGTTGGCCGACAACGCTGCGTGCCGCATCGAACGAAGAGTCCAGCATCCACCGATCGATCCGCCGCTCCCCCCGCACGATGGGTGATCTCAGGCCTACGGCGGAGGCATGCCGCATGCAAGCCCGACTGAGCGCACGACCCATGCGATGATCACCGCCGCGATGACCCGATGAAGGAGCCCATGGCGCCAGCTGTCGGTGCAGACGAGCTTGGCAAACGCCCTGCCGCCGAGGCGGCCGAAAGGCGCCTCGCGCGCCGACGACATGGGCACACTGCGGCTGCCGACCGCGCCAGGGGGCCCAGGCCCTTGAACTGAAGATCTGACGCGCACCGCAGCGACAAGGCAGAGACATCCCCGCCCGAGCTGCCCCGATACGCAACACGCAACACGTAATTAGTGTGTTGACACGGAGCTCAGCACGGAGATTGAAAACGTACGGTCGGCGCGGCACGTTCGCGAAAGCGTGGGCCAGCACGTTGAGCCAAGCCGCAGCGTGTTGACACGGACGTTTTGAGCACGGCACACGTTGCGTTTCCACACGGGCGTATCGGGGCAGCTAAGATCCCCGCGAGGACGCGCGACGCCTCCAGACCGCCGCTGGCTCTTCCTCCCTTCCGTCGTCTCATGTCTGAGCAGCCCGCGGACGGCTAGCTTCCGCCACACCATCGAGGCGAACAAGCCGGAGGGGAGAGGAGGGGGAGAGGGAAGGTGACAAGGAATGGGCGGGAAAGGGGGAGATTGACGAGGAACAAAAGAAGGTAGAAGAGGAAGCAGGAGAGGAGGAGGAGGAGGCGGAGGAGGAGAAAGAGGAGGAGGAGGAGGAGGAGGAGGAGGAGGAGGAGGAGAAGAAGACGAGGATGATGTGGAGAGGAGAAGATGCAGAGGGAGGATGAGGAGAGCGGAGGAGGAAGGATGACCGGGGGGAGGAAGAGGAGTGAGGGGAAGAGCAGGGGACCAGGGGCTGGGACGAAGGAAAGACCAGGGGTGGAGGAGAGTGCAGTGCCAGGCGGAGGAGGAAAGAAGGAGGGACGGCGGGAGGAGCAGGAGTACGGAATAAGGACTTGGCCTGTCACCGAGAAGACAGGTCCGGAGGAGGAGGAGGAGGAGGAGGAGGAGGAGGCGGAGGAGGAGGAGGAGGAGTATAAGAAGGGGCGCGGGGGGAGTATTCAGGAGGTGGCGGATGAGGAAAAGAAACAGGTGGAAGAGACGGAGAAGGGAGGACGAGGGGGAGGAGGAAGGCACCGGAGACAGGGGAGAAGGAACCCACACTTCAGGCTCAACATGTCTTATGTCCTCCCGAGTCCTGGGCTCAAACACTGATGTGGAAAAACGCGAGCCACTCGCCTGAATACTACACGAAGCTAGCGGATGGTGCGGACGCTGGCTCCACGAACGCCCTAGGAACCCCCTGAACGCCGGGGCGCCCCCGGTACCATTGAATCCTCCGAAAGCCACACGCTTTCTCCTTCCTTCGACTCCTCCTTCTTTCCTCCTTCTTTCCCTCGCTCCCCCTCCTTCTCCTTCGCCTTCTCCTCCTCCTCTTTCTCTCCCTCCATCTCCCTCCTTCCGCCTCATGATCTTCCTCCTCCTCCTCCTTCTCCTCCTCCTTCTCTCCCTCCCTCCTTCTTTCCTCCTTCTCCTCCTCCTCCTCCTCATCCTCCTGCTTTTTCTCTCGACGCCCTGGGACGCGCCCAACTTGCTGGCTGGCGGCAGGGCCTGGCGCGTGAGAGGGACCGTCCATGGGTGCTGCTCAAAGGCGTGCGGGGTGATGGTCCCCCTGTGGTACGGTGAAGGCAGCTGCTATTTTCCTTTAAGTCCGCGCAAGCGCGGGCTTCCTTTCAGCAGTTCGCTGGCCCAACGGGCCAGAGGCGTGCTAAGATCTCCGGTGACCCCTCTACAATATATATATATATATATATACAGATATACTTCTACTTCGCGCGCGCGCGGGGCAGCCCCTGGAGGTCCCCGGACGAAAAATACCCCGAGGGGGAGGAGAAGGAGGAGGAGGAGGAGGCGGAGGAGGAGGCGAAGGAGGAGGAGGAGGAGGAGGAGGAGGAGGAGGAGGAGGCGGAGACTCCTGGCAGACTGGGGTCAGAGATGGTTTTCCTCCTGGGCGCCGCCCTCGAGGTCTCCAGAGAGCTCCGAGGAAGTGCCGAGGGGCATCCAAGAGCCCTCCAAGATGCTTCAAGAGGGCTCCGCCATGCCACAAGATCGCTCCAGGACGCTCAAGGTAGCCCGCAGAAGTGCCAAGGGGTCTCCACGAGCACTCCCACGAGGGCTCCAAGAGGCCAAATTCATTGTTTCCCTTGGGTTTTGGTGGGATTTTCGAGTTCCCACCTTTTCGGCTTCCCGACGCACCAAGATGGCCCAAGAGGCAGGCCCCCAAGATCGTCCCAAGAGAGCCCAAGGGCCCCCAAGAGAGCCACAAGACGGCCCAAGAAAGCTCCAAGAGCACCCCAAGAGGGCCCTAGAGCGGGAACACGAAACAGCATTTCGAGCCCTCTGCCCCCCTCAGAAGCCCCCAGGAGGCCCCTAAGAGGCCCCAAGAAGCTCCCAAGAAGCCCTCAGGAGCCCCCAGGAGGCTTCCAAGAGGCCCCGACGAGGCGCCAGAACACGAAACAACATTTTGAGCCCTCGGCCCTAAGAAGCCCCCAGGAGGCTCCAAGAGGCCCCTGAGAGGCTCCAAGAAGCGCCAAGAGGCACCCAGGAGGCCCTGAGGATAGTACAAGAGGCTCAGAGATGCAACAAGATCGCTCCAAGACGCCCAAGCTGACCCTCAGTGGTCCCAAGCGGCCTCCAAAACAGCCCAAGAGGCCCCCATGACCGCCCCGAGAGGGCCCCAGAGGCCCACAATGGCCTCCAAGACAGCCCAAAAGAGCTCCAAGCCGGCCCAAGAGGCCTAGACAGCCCAAGAGGGCCCCAAGAACGCCCCGAGAACGGCCCCAGAGGAGGACCACGAAACAACATTTCGAGCGCTCAGCCCTGAAAAAAGCTTTCAGGAAGGCCCAAGACCCCCAAGAGCCCTCAGGAGGCCCCCAAGATGACCCCAAGGAATCCCTGGACGTCCCCCAAATGTCCCCCCGAGCACGCAAGCAAGTGCCCGCGATGCTACACTGTTGGCCGGCGGAATGAGCGAAGCAATTAAATTCGCCAGCCCAACGGGCCAAGGGCGTGCTAAGACCTCCAATAACTGGTTAACAATATTCTAGTTCGCGCGCGGGGCCGAAAAGTACCCCGGGACAACCCCTTGACACCCCCGGGACACTCGGATCAGAGATGCCAGACCGGGTATTTTCGACACCCCTCACGAGGATCGTGGCCTCCGAGGGGAGGGGCGCAATCGACTACCCCCCCTCCTGACCCAAGAGGTCCCCAAGAGCCCCCCGAGAGGCTGCAGGGGCCCCCAAGACGCCGCCAAGGAGCCCCAAGAGACTCCAAAGAGGTCCCCAAGAGGCCCCCAAGATGCCCTAAAGAGGGTTCCAGGGCCGGCGGAATGAGCGAAGCGATTGAATGAATTCAACGTGCCATCACAGAAGGAACCCATGGCCTGGAAGCCTGTGTGGAACTCAAATCGCGGACGGGCCATGGATATCACTGCCGCCCGAATGTGATAAAGAACCCTCCAGGGTCTGAAGCTCCCGGGCAGATTCCTCATCGAACGCCCCCACCGTACTTTTCAGTGCAAAGTCAGGGTGCCGATCCCCTTGGCTTTGTCCGGCTGAGTCTCGATCGAGCTCCGCACTCCCGGAACATGGGACGACAGCATCTCCAGGTGCGCGCTCTGGGGTCCGCGCCCCGAGAATCTGGCTCCAATCGCTGAGGGTAAAGATCCTCCCTCTCCCTCCTCCTCCTCCTCCTCCTCCTCCTCCTCCTCCTCCTCCTCGTCCTCCCCCTCCTCCTCCTCCTCCTCCTCCTCCTCCTCCTCCTCCTCCTCCTCCTCCTCCTCCTCCATTCCTTTTCCTCATAAACAACTTCTCCCGGCCGCACCCCCAAGCCAGCATTTAGGGCGGACAGGGCGTTGCGCCTGAGACTTCCTCACCACTGATGACCCTGAAGCGTAAAAGTTAGCAAAGGTTTCACAGATGGAGAGCGTGTGGTTTTCAACATGTGGCTCTCGCCTGAGCGCAGCGCACATTTGTTGTTAAAAATTGCAAGAGTTTCGCGGACTGAGGGCGGTTCTTTTTCAAACTGTTGCTTTCACCCTAGCGCCGCGCACATTTGAGTTAAACATGTGGAAGAGTTTCACAGTTTGAGGGCGGTTTCAACATGTGGCTCTCGCCTGAGCGCCGCGCACACTTGTGAAACGATGCAAGAGCTTCACGGATTGAGGGCGGTTCCTTGTCAATATGTGGCTCTCGCCTTAGCGCCGCGCACATTCGTTTGAAACATTTGCAAAAGTTTCACGGATTGAGGGCGCTTCCTAATCAAAAAGTGGCTCTCGCCTTAGCGCCGCGCAAATTCTGTTTAAACAAATTGCAAGAGCTTCACGGATTGAAAGCGGCTCCTTTTCAGTATCTGGCTCTCGCCTCAGCGCCGCGCGCATTCGTTTCGAATATTTGTAAACGGTTCACGGATTCCCATGGTCAGCGTACCACAAGTGGTGTTTTAGAAGAATTCCGGATTAGGAGGGGTACAACAGTTACACGGATTCGCGGTATTGAAGTCCCAGGAATGGGTTTCTGCCACGATTCAGGATCGTCAAGACGCAACAGTCAAGTTGATCCGTTGCGTTGGAATCCGAAACCCGAGACCAATGTTGTGGCACGCTTCAGGGTCTTCAAACGGTTGCCTTCCAACGAGAAGGTTCCCTCAGTGGAAATAAACCCGTGTAGGGGCCAATGAAGAGGGAGCTTGGAGGGAGGGTTTATTGCAACATCATTGATGACTCTTGGGTTTACACTGGTCCTCCGCCTCCTCCGCCTCCGCCTCCGCCTCCGCCTCCTCCTCCTCCTCCTCCTCCTCCTCCTCCTCCTCCTCCTCCCCACTCATCACCCGATTCCCTCCTTGGCCCTCCTTTCCCCTCCACCACCATTTATCCTCCGCCCGCCCTTCCTCCCGATCGATGCTCCCTCGTCCCCATCCTTCTCCTACTCACCTCGTCCCCTCTTCCCTAGGCCAGCCATAGGGTCTGTGGCCGATCCCATTGCCCCGACTGCTTCGACGTCGCCGACTCGCAGAGTCCCAGCCAGCCCATTCTCATGCTGTGCCCATGCCAAGCGAAGCGAAGCTCGATGACCAGGCAACCATGTCAGAGCCTGCGCCTCGGAAGCAATCCCCCCGCGATGTCGAGAGCGACAAGGAGGAAGTTACAGCTGAGCCTCCGCTTTGACACAAGACATGAAGGCTTCTGCGTCCTCGACAACATGCCTCCACGCACGAATCGAAGCGAGGCCAGTCGCTGGAGCTCTCCCGCGCTCTCCCCTCCCCTCGTCTCCTCTCACAAGCTGAACATGCGTGCACAACGCTCGACATGTACCCGACGACCATGTGTTCGGCTCTGGTGGGGTCGGCGAACTTTGAGCCGCGGCTGCGGCAGGTCCGTGTCGTGACGACTTTGGCGCTGGCTTGGACTGCCCAGCCTTTCGCGATCGCGGCCCTGCGATCGCGGGGACCGTGCGCTGTCGAGACCAATGGCAGGCGTTCGACCTCGAACGCCCGCGCTGGGGTCGCCGCCGCGTCGACACGACACGAAGCCACCGTACGCGGGCTCGGTTCCCTGGGGCTGCGCGTGCACTGACGGGGGCTCCGCTGGAGCCTGCGCGGCGCACCTCCTCCTCCTCCCCCTCCTCCTCCTCCTCCTCCTCCTGCTCCTCCTTCCTCCTCCTCCTCCTCCTCCTCCTCCTCCTCCTCCTCCTCCTCCTCCTCCTCCTCCTCCTCCTCCTCCTCCCTCCTCCTCCTCCTCCTCCTCCTCCTCCTCCTCCTCCTCCCCCTCCCCCCTCCTCCTCCTCCTCCTCCTCCTCCTCCTCCTCCTCCTCCTCCTCCTCCTCCTCCTCCTCCTCCTCCTCCTCCTCCTCCTCCTCCTCCTTCTCTCCCCCCTCTCCTCCTCAGGAGAAGGAGGGGGAGCGAACCTTTGGCGAAGGGAGGTCTCTCCTGCATCTCGACCTCCGATGGCCCCGAGACAGGCACGACAGGGGCCGGAGTAAGGTACCGGCCCAGAGAAGGAGCCGAAGTCAAAGAAGGGACGATGGTGACGATGATGATGATGGTGGTGATGATGGTGATGGTGATGCTGATGATGATGGTGATGGTGATGATGGTGATGATGCTGATGTTGAGGATGCTTATGCCGATGAAGATGAAGATGCAGATGAAGATGATGCTGATGATGGTAATGGTGATGAAGATGCTAATGATTATTATGCTGATTACGATGATGATGTTGATGATGAAGATGTTGATGACGGTGGTGATGATGGTGATGGTGTTGCTGCTGCTGATGGTGATTGTAATGATGATAATGGCGATGATGCTGATGCTGACGATGATGAGGATGATGCTGCTGGTGCTTCTGGTGCTGGCACTGATGATGGTGATGGTGATGATGATGATGATGATGATGATGATGATGATGATGATGATGATGATGATGATAATGATGATGATGATGATCGCGGAGGACCACGAGGATCCAGGAGGGGAATCGAGAAGGCGGGGCATCGAGGAGGAGGATCGAGAAGGAGAAGGAGGAGAGGAGGAGGATTGAGGAGGATCAACGAGGAGGAGGGTCGAGGAGGATCGAGGAGGAGGAGGAGGATCGAAGAGGAGGAGGTGGAGCAGCATCGAGGAGGAGGGTCGAGAGGTATACGGGCAAGCGACCCTTGACGATCGGCAGTCGTCGGAGTTGCGGGGGGGTCCACATCGCCTGCGACTCTGGATGCAGCATCAGCACGAGGCGCTGGCGTTTTGCTCGCGGATCCTCTCCTGCAACTCGGGCGCGGGAAGCTGACCTCGGCAGAGGCTGACCAAACTGAAGAATGGAGGGCGCGCAGCGCTGCCACCGCGCGAGGCACAGGCATGAGCTGCGGTCCAGCGGGAACGCTGAGGTGGAAGGAGCATGACGTGGAGGAGGTTGACGGCAGACGACTGCAACGATTCGAAGACAGCCCCGTGCGAGAGACGCCGATGGCTGCTGGCTGAAAGCGGTGGGGAAAGAAACGCCTTTCATGAGTCGACCTGGCTGGGCCCCCAACCAGTGGCCTTTGGATGAGGCCGAGATGTTTTACGCATCTCCTGCTAGTCCCTGGGCACGGACGGCATACTTCTACGCCCTTCCCCGACCCCCCCCCAAAAAGATATAGGCTAGAAGCGCGAGGAGCCCGCGAGGAGCCCTGCTGACCCTGCAAGGAAACCTGGATATGCCCAGGATCGGCGCGATCCCCCCCCGCCCCAAGAGAGCCAACCCCAGCAGTCCAGGGACGATCGAGCTCGGCCTCGGGGTCTTCGACAAGAGAAGGGGAGGAGCAGGAAAGCGAGCACATGCCACACGAATGATAGGCGCGCGGCGCCCCCACGCCAGAGGCTCACCGGCGCCGCCGGCGTTGCCGCGAGCTCCTGGCACGCGGCCGCCCTCCAGCGGTCATCCCGTCGCCGCCCTCCCAGTGGCCGTCCTCCTTCGCCACCCCGTCCTCCCCAAGGCTTACCACTGCGTCCGAAGGCAGAGGATATCCGAGAGGATGTAAGATCCCTCAGACGGCGACGATGCATCAAAAACCAGGAGGGCAAGAGGGTACTCCGCCGAGAGATACGGCATGGGGAGGGAAGGGCCTGAGTGCACCCCTGGTTTTGCAAGGTCGACCAGGACTATAACTACTCATCCACCGCGACTGTGAGCAGAGGAAGGACGATATGGATGGCATGGTAAGGCTGGCTCAGGATACGTTCCAGGAGTTCCGAGGTGCCCGACGGCCCAAGCAGAGCAAGCAGAAATGCGGGCAGCCTGGGCAATCCGAACAGTCTGGGGAATCCTGCAGCGTACCATTGTACCATCACGACTACACTTGAGCTCGCTCAGGATCCCACTGAGGTATGTGAGCCTGAATCTCAAGAAATCCTGCATCCTAGAGCCCCTGGGGGCTCCTCTGAGATCAGCGCCCTGTAGGGGCGAAGCGAAGGGGATCAGTGGCCAAATCTGGGCCCCGCCCGCCCTCCTTCCCTGGGCCACCTGTCCTCGCGGGCCGCGCCCCGCGGTACGCGACGGGCGCCGAGAACCTGGAGACGGGTGCCCACCTCCGGCGCTCCCTGACCCCTCGCAGGCGAAGCCCGGGCGAGGACAAGTCCGGGCGAGGACGCATCGAGAATCTCCCAGATCTGGCGGCTCTGGAGGCTGTGTCCGGCGCCGCGGCCGCCGCGGCCTTCTCAACGCGTTCGGGAACGCTGCGGGGCGACGTAAGACTCGGGTTCGGGGGGGGTCGGGTTGGCCAGGCGGGGCCATCATGAAAATGACGAGACCCGGTCTGAAATCGGACGCGAGCTCCCGCTGCAAAAATCCGGCGAAAATTGCACGGTCAGAATCCAGGGCATGCTCGTCAAGAAGCGTCGGCAAACCCGAGTTCCAGAGTACTCGGGTCTGGGGAAACCAAAATGTACCGATCCCCGGACCTCTCCCGGGATGCGTTCGGAGTAGAATCTCGAGGCGAAACCAGCGGTGTCGACGAGGACCTCCCAGGAGGCCCCAAAAAGGGGAAACGAGGGAAGGGTGTATGGGTACCTTCCCCCCCCCCCCCCCCCTTTACGAACATGAAATCCCACGTTTCCCCGAACGCTCTGGGCGCCTTCCAGAACGCTCTGGAACGGCCTCATCCTCGTCACATGTCCCAGTCCTTCGGTCGGGCGTGTCCTCCTACAGGCGGGTTAAGGACGAAAAATTCAAAATGCCCAAAAATATGCAAAATTACTCCGACGGAAGGACTCCGCATGAGAATATGTGCAGTTTGCCCTTAGCCCTTTCCTCCTCGCCCTGGCAAACACCCTCCTCTCGCCCTCTGCTTTGTCCTCTCCTCCTCCTCCTCCTCCTCCTCCTCCTCCTCCTCCTCCTCTCCTCCTCCTCGTCCTTGTATTTCTCCGCCTCCTCCTTCTATTTATCCTCCTCCTCCTCCTCCTCCTCCTCCTCCTCCTCCTCCTCCTCCTCATCATCATCATCATCATCATCATCATCATCATCATCATCATCATCATCATCATCGCCCTCTTCCAACCCCTTCCCCGTCCTCATCCTTCCCCTGCTTCTTCTCCATGTGTTCCCCCCTTCCCCCTGGTAGGGGCAAGCAACTCGAGTTTCCTCGGCGCCGTCGCCGCGTCGGCCAGCGCGCGCGCTCGTTCGCCGACGGCTGGTTCGCGAAGCCTTTGGGGCAGCTCCGCGGGCCATGCCTTTGGGACAACCCTGCTGGCCGCTGGGGCGCGGGGGCAAACTTCCTCGCAATTCACTCACAGACGAGGCTCCCGCTTGATACTTCCTCCATATTCAGGCCTGAGGAGCCCCAAAGCGACGCCAGCTACAGGAATCCTATGACCCGCCTCGGAATAATAACGTGATCTGCGGACACCTTAGGGAGGAGGCTCCCGCCTGAGTCTTCCTCACGAGTCACTCACAAACGAAGCTCCCGCCTGATACTTCCTCCATTTTCAAGCCTGAGGAGCCCAAAAGTGAGGACGGTTACAGGAATCCGATAACCCGCCTCGGGTTAATAACATGATCTGCGGGGCCCCTTTAAGGAGGGGGCTCCCGTCTGAGACTTCCTCACAAGTCACTCACAGACGAGGCTCCCGCCTTATACTTCCTCCATATTCAAGCCTGAGGAGCCCAAAAGTGACGACAGCTACAGGAATCGAATGACCAGCTCGGATTGATAACATGATCTGCTGGCCCCTTAGGGAGGGGGCTCCCACCTGAGACTTCCTCACAAGTCACTCACAGACGAGGCTCCGGCCTTATACTTCCTCCATACTCAGGCCTGGAAGGCCCCCCAAAAAAACGACAGTTACAAGAATCGAGTGACCCGCCTCGGATGAACCACATGATCTGCGATCTGCGAGCCCCTGAAGGAAGGGGCTCCCGCCTGAGACTTCCTCACAATTCACTCACAGACGAGGGTCCCGCCTGATACTTCGTCCATTTTCAAGCCTGAGGAGCCCAAGAGCGACACCACTTACAGAAATCGAATGACACGCTCGGATTAATAGCATGATCCGCTGGCCCCTTAGGGAGGGGGCTCCCGCCTGAGACTTCCTCACAATGCACTCACAGACGAGGCTCCCGCCTGATACTTCCTCCATATTCAAACCTGAGGAGCCCAAAAGTGACGACGGTTACAGGAATCCGATGACCCGCTCGGATTAATGATGATCTGCGGGCCCACTGGGGAGGGAGCCCGCCTGAGACTTCCGCACAATTCACTCACAGACGAGGCTCCCGCCTGATACCATGCTGATGATAATGAGTGGAATGAGTGAGTGATTGAATGGGTGAGTGTCTGAGTGAGTGAGTGAGTGTGAGTGAGTGAGCGAGCGGGTGTTCCTGTTCCTGCGCGGGAAGTCCTGAGAAAACAAGAACCCCACTTTGGATGTGGGGAAATAACTGCAAACATGCAGAAAAAATCGTCCCTAGACTATGTTTTGCCTACTCTCTCGAAGATTCCTCCTGTAGAGGGACATGCCCGATGAAACCCCGCCCGCCGCAGGCCGCGAGGCGCCCAACGCGGTGGCCTTTGCGCCCCCTGGGGCGACCATAGCTCGGTGGGGGAACGGCCAGGGGAGAGACCGGCGCAGGGGGGGGGGAACAGGGGATACGCATGCCGACCCTACCCCAGGCTTCTCGGGGCTTTCGCATGGACCAGAGAAAATGTGAAGGGGCCCCAGGACACACAAATAAATACACACAAATTAAAAAATTAGCCTGGCGAAGGACCCAACCATATGCAGTTGAGAGTACCGCAATTGTGAATATCTTCTTCGGTGGCGCTCCCTATGGGGCCACGAGCCGTATGAGGGGTGTGCCGAAATGCGTGGCAGTGTACACAACACGAACGAAGACGATAGGTCCGAATATGAAAGCTTGAGCGCGTGCGAGTCGGATCGCGAGCGAGTCTGATTATGAATGAATCTGCGCGCGATTGATTCTATTCGCATGAATGCGTGCATGGATACGCCCAGTGTAAATGTATGTATACGACTGTGAACAGTTTGGGTCTGCGTGACTCTCGGTACTCGTGACTCTGAGCGTCGCCTCTGCAGGGGGCTTCCCTGGGAACCCCGACGGCAGCGCCCGCGCGCCGCGACGCCCATGTCGGCACGCCACACACCTGGTGTGCGGGACGCATGCGGACGGCAGCACTGGGGCCTTCGGTGGAGCTCCCTGTGGGGCCACGAAACGTGTGAGGGGTGTGCCGAAATGGGTGTGCGGGACGCATGCGGACGGCAGCCATGGGGCCTTCGGTGGAGCTCCCTATGGGGCCACGAAACGTGTGAGGGGTGTGCCGAAATGGGTGTGCGGGACGCATGCGGACGGCAGCACTGGGGCCTTCGGTGGAGCTCCCTGTGGGGCCACGAAACGTGTGAGGGGTGTGCCGAAATGGGTGTGCGGGACGCATGCGGACGGCAGCCATGGGGCCTTCGGTGGAGCTCCCTATGGGGCCACGAAACGTGTGAGGGGTGTGCCGAAATGGGTGTGCGGGACGCATGCGGACGGCAGCACTGGGGCCTTCGGTGGAGCTCCCTGTGGGGCCACGAAACGTGTGAGGGGTGTGCCGAAATGGGTGTGCGGGACGCATGCGGACGGCAGCCATGGGGCCTTCGGTGGAGCTCCCTATGGGGCCACGAAACGTGTGAGGGGTGTGCCGAAATGGGTGTGCGGGACGCATGCGGACGGCAGCACTGGGGCCTTCGGTGGAGCTCCCTGTGGGGCCACGAAACGTGTGAGGGGTGTGCCGAAATGGGTGTGCGGGACGCATGCGGACGGCAGCGGAGGAGGAGGAGAGGAGGAGGAGGAGAGGAGGTGGGACGCGGGCCGTCCTCTCTTCAAAACGAGGACCCAACACCACAGGATGGTTGGGAAAAATCGAAATATTTTCCCATGTTTTTTCTGGGTTTCTGTATTCCCCCCCACTTCCCATATTTTCCAAAATTTTCTGGGGAATCGAGGATGAATTGTGTCTGTGTGTTTTTCCCTCTCCGGAAAATGTTGGGCCCGTCCCTGGGATATACGACGGGGGGAGTCCACCCTCGACAGTGGTGCGTCCGACCAGTCCCTCTGCAGCGTATCCCAGGGCTTCCCCCCCGTGTCTGACCGGCCAAACTCTTCGGGCGCAACACGGGGATTTGGGGAGGGGGGGTGACACATCGACCTGGAGTCGGCATCCCCTGAAATTTGGACGCCCGAAATGGGTACGGAAAGAATGGGTACAATGCCCAACAACAAATGTTGTCCCAAACCAACAGCGGCCGCTGTTGGGCGGGCGGCCTTCTGTCCCGAATGGACACATGCCGCGGCGGCGAGGACAGCGAATCCTGTTCAAAAGGAACAGGAACTGCTGTTGGGCATCGTGCCCATTCTTTCCGTGTCCATTTCGGGCGTCCAGATGAAAGCGTCCTCTAAAACGAAGCCAGGACGAGGATACAAGCGGGTGAAGATAACCAAGGATCTCCGAGATCCGGCGGTTCTGGAGGATGGCTCGAGCGCCGCGGCCTGTGCAGAGCGCTCCAGCTCCGGAACGCTCGCGTCCCGTCCCGGAACGCGTTGTAACGGATCTACCCTCGTGCCAGCCCCGTCCGATCCACGCAATCCCACAGCGGGCCCGACGCCCCGGTGGACGCGCCCCCCGCACGACGGGCGCCGATGCACGCTGGGGTCTGGGCCGAACTCGGGCCCGTGGAGGCCGAGTCGTCCTCCCTCTCCCCCTCCCCCCATGCTTGCTCACGCCATGCTGACTCGAGGCTCAGGTGGCGAGCAGCCCGTGGTCATGGGGGCGCCAGCCTTTCACCTGCCATCATCTCTTTGCGACGGCTGGTGCTGAGGCCTCCTCCACCTCCTCCTCCTCCTCCTCCTCGTCCCTGGTCGTCGTCGTCCTCCTCCTCCTCATCCTCCTCCTCCTCCTTCCTCCTCCTCCTCCTCCTCCTCCTCCTCCTCCTCCTCCTCCTCCTCCTCCTCCTCCTCCTCCTCCTCCTCCTCCCCTCCTCCCTGCTCATCCCTTCCCCCTCCTCTTCCTCCTCCTCATCCAAACCCTGTCCATCTCTCTATCTTCCTGCTCCTCCTCCACCTCCTCCTCCTCTTCCGCCTCCTCCTCCTCCTCCTCCTCCTCCTCCTAGTCCTCTTCCTCCTAGTCCTCCTCCTCCTCCTAGTCCTTCTCCTCCTAGTCTTTCTCTTTCTACTCTCCGTCCTCCTCCTCGTCCTCCTCTTCCACCTCCTCCTCCCCGTTCGTTTTTCCCGAGTGGTTCTCGTCGCCGGGCTTTCGGGTCACACCTCGGGTCTCTGGCGGCCGATCAGGACGATGCGGAATTCCCCAGCACGCTCTCGACGAGCCGTCGCTGCTGGAAACCATCTCGAGGCTGGAAGAACGCCGAAACGTACGTCGAATCCACATCGGAGTTGTCGGATTCACGCCGGGTTCACGTCGAATTACGTCGGATTTACGTCAGACTGACGCCGGAAGCATTGCCGCGCAACCGGCAACCGTCGACCCACAGCGCACGGAGCTGACAGGTGGACTAGATAATACTACTATTACCCGCCGCGCGAGGCCTCCAGGATTTTCCGCATAACATGCGAAATCGTCCGAACACCTCGAACCTCGAACCCCTTTCGTCCGACTCGAACGTTCCCCCCAAGCCCAATGTTCGGAGAGTCGCGGGGTCGCACAGCGGCGGTGCACACGCGTACGTATGTTGACACAGACACGTGCGCAGACAGAGGGAGCCCCTGACCTCTGAAGAGGATGACAAAAACGATGCGGACGTTATCACGATTCTCGGAATCTGGGGGCCCTGGCCGGGCCCCAGGACCGTCTTAAAACGACTCAAGATGGAAAACTGTCCCTGGGGAAGGGGTCGGAACATCGGGTGACCCCGCAATTAGCGAAGGAGAGACACGTCGGATGTAGGCAGACGTAACGTAACGCACAGCGGCACGCAAACGTAACGTATCCATGTTCACGTGGCAGGCTTGTAGTGAGAGCATGTGACCCAGCTGGATATCTCCTCTCCTCCCACACATCAAGTTACGTCCCAATGCGATGCGCCAGGCGAGCGTCGCGTCGTGCGAGCACATACCGTTGGCATGTACACATGTGTAGTGGCGGGCCCACCTCAACAGGCGCGTTGGCAGATGCCACCAAGCAACGGGGGGTGACAGCGCGCACGGCCAGCCAGCAACTGAGCACGAGGAGTGGGCACGTACGAGAACCTGTTGGGGGCCATCGGTGGGACTGTCCTCTGGGAAATCTGTATCATCGGAAAGAATCAATCATCAATATGCCCCGTTCAGCTGGTGAAGTGAACGCGCAGATAAAATCGGGGAGTTGCTTGAACGCAAAGGTCCGTGGTGGCGGCGCTGGTCTTGAATCAGCATCGATGATCAAGGGCACAGAAGTAAGGGTGGAAGTCGCCCGCGCAAGCTCACCAACTATTTCGTGCGCGCGGCGGTAAGTGTAGATGCCCACGAGCCCACGAGAGCTCTCCAGCCCTCCGGATCACGCAAACGCTTCACATGCAGCACACGCCGCGCACAGATCGCTCGATCCGCCAAGGCCGGGCACCTCGAGCAGCGTGTCAACTGGCAGCCGGGGCAAGCCCCAATGCAACCTCAAGAGCACCAGCAGGGACGAGACGGCAACGCATGTGCGACTACGTCCCTTCGCTGGCCTTTTCAACTGCCCGAGCCAGCGAAACGCTGACGCCCCTACGTTCTGCCAACTGACCCACCAAGAGTCACGCGACTGTTGTTAGGTAGACAGATCCTGCGAGAGGTGGTGCTGTCAGCGGCTGGAACAGATACCCACTGCCCACTGGCCGGTCAGCGGTCATAAAGGCCTTTTGCTAAACAGGCTGCATGACTCAACGCATGCAAACCCAGCAAGGCTCTTGCACTCGCGGGTCACCCAAACGTGCCTGCACTAGGGCTTTTCACTTGACTGGTTCAAGATTTGGACAGGAATGTGGTGATAGCGCGTTCTCGCCCTGGTAAGCTGTCGGTGGTGCTCTACGGCTGGTTGTGCTCTATCGCTGATGCCTTAAGATGCCTCGAGCACTTCGGCTGCTCATTCTCCCCCCTTTCGGCTCATGGGTGGTGGACTATGGCTTGTGTTCCATGGTGCACCAGTTGTTGCGAGTTCTCGTTCTCCCTCTGGTGTCCGCGGGGCGGTGTCCTATGGCTTGTGCCCTGTGGTGCCTCAGCTGCTGCGAGGTCTCGTTCTCGACACTGGTGCCCCACGGGTGGTGGCCCATGCCTGATGCCCTATGGTGCCATCGATTGTTGCGATTTCTCGTGGTCAGCCAATACCGTTCCAAACGAGGCGAACTTTCCAATGCTCGGGTCACTGCGCTGCAGCTCGCGATGTGCGAATCCGTCTGTGAGACCAAGCACGGGGCGCGCCACGAGAGGCACAGGCAGAGCGATGACTTCGATCGCTACGTGCCTAGCCCTAGCCAGGTGGGCCCCATGTGGACCACTGCAGGAGATCACTGGATGACGTCGCAATTCAAAGCTGACGCTTGCGCACACTGAGTGCGCGGAGCTCCTTGCTGAATTTCTAGTTTCTCACCGCACGAGAACTACATCATCACTAAGTACCGCAGTGTGTGAAAGGAGGAACGGGTGAGGAAAAAGGTAAGGACGAAACGACGGTGGAGGCACGTACACGGTGTTTGCGAAGCAAGCCCGATTGAGGCCAACAAAGGCACGCTCTCACTTGCCTGTCAAGCAACATCTACCCAGCTGGAAATAATCAAACGTCCTGCGATAAAATTTCACACCATCCACCACGCGTGATCGGTCGAACTCGCTATCAGGGATCGCCAGACCAATCCTGCTCCGAAGTCTGGCACCGTGCCTTGAGCACGCAGTTAGAGGTACGGTGAGGGCATTGGAAAAGGACCCATTGGATAAGGAATTCAAGATCTAGAAGCCTGCGGAGCTCCAATCGTGGATTGGCCACGGGCTTCACCGCCGCCCTCATCAGATACGGACTCTTCCAAGGTCTGAAGCCTCCAGGGCACGATCCTTAACCAGCGCCCCAACCGTACTCCCCAAGCCTCACAAGTGTGTGTGTGTGTGTGTGAGAGAGAGAGAGAAGGCCATCAATGGCCGAAAGAGATTCCCAGGACGGCCCAGAGGGGTCCCCAAGACGGCCCCCGAAGGCTCCGTGCAACCCGTGAACGCACTATGACAGCCGAAGGGAATCCCAAGATGGCCCGAGAGAGTCCCAGGCTCCAAAAGAGGCCCACAATGCAAGAAAAGACGCCCAAGACAGCCCCGAGAAGGCCCTAGAGGGCCCCTGCCCAGTGTTCCCCCAATGGTTCCCCAACAGCTCGGGTAACATGCGGTCCACTAGCGTCGCCGTGATGCCGCCAGACATTCCACCACTCTGGCGATTCCAGAAGGCAGGAGGCGGCGGTGATTCGCCGGAGGTGTCTCCGATACCGCCCCCCTGCGGCACACATGAACCCCGCGTGGTCCAGTACGCTGTGCAACCGTGATTCGCTCGAGACAAGTTGTTGTCAAACAAAACCACTCACACAATTGACAGCTCTATAAGCTGGGAACCAAAAGAGGTGAAAGGCTGGCTGCCCTGTTGCATCAAGCGTTCGCTTTGCAATTGGGCCCTCTGCGCGCGTTGTAGCAACGGGCCTGCTGGAAAGGCGCCGTACCCTGTGTGACTTTGCAGGTGCGCCCGACCTGGGGAGCCCCGGGAAACCCTCGATCTGCAACCCACCCCCCTCCCCAGCCTCCTCCTCCTCCTCCTCCTCCTCCTCCTCCTCCTCCTCCTCCTCCTCCTCCTCCCGTTCCTCCTCCTCCTCCTCCTCGATACGGACCCAGCCTCGTGCTCTCCCAACCTCGTTACGGTCCCCCCCTCCCCCCGTCCCTCCCTCCGCACCGCTTCCAGACAAGCGCGTTCCACTACTCGCAAAGTAGGTGCTTGCCGGCGGACTGGACCCGCCAATGGGGGATTTTTACGACTCACTACATAGAGGAGCACCTGTTTTTTTTCTGACGTTTGCGAGTAGGCACTTTGCGAGTACCACCTCCTGGATTCAAAAGTCCGGATCGGCCCTACAAGGCCCCTCGCGTGCTCGCTCACCGATTGTATCTGGAGCATAAGCCCTCGATGGATCTTCGGCTCCCGATTTCGGACATGGCCTCCAAGACCAAGACAACGCCGCGCGCCGAACAGCGGCACAGTATCGCAAAGCATCGATCACCAGAACCAGAAAGCTCTGTTTAGAATCGCGCGCGTCGACACAAAATAACGCGCTTTGCAGAATCTCCCAAATAATGACTCTACTTCCAGGCATCATAAGTCGGACCGGATTTTTGTGGTGAGGAAGTCTCTTGCGAAATCACATATTTCCGATCGCCTCTGAAAATTTCAGGCCCTCTGGAACCCGATCGGAATTTTTGTTCGAGGGAAGTCTTGGGCGGAATGCGAATTTCCGATCGTCGCCCCATGTGCCGATTGTGGTATGAAAAGGGGGTGAGGCATGAATCGGAAATCCGCCATGGCGGTCTCCGCCCGCGGCCTAACGCGACACGCTCAACGCTAAATTTCCGCGACCTCTGCGGTTTGTGCGCGCAAGGCCCTGGGGCCGCGCCCCCACTCGGAGCCGCCACGACGGAGGAGGAGGAGGAGGAGGAGGAGGAGGAGGAGGATGAGGAGGAGGAGGAGGTGGAGGGGAAGGAGGAGGGGGAGGAGGAGGAGGGGGAGGAGGAGGAGGAGGAGGAGGAGGAGGAGGTGGAGGAGGAGGAGGAGGAGGAGGAGGAGGAGGAGGAGGAGGTCCGCAGCCATTTTGGCTAAAGTCCGTAGCCTCTTCGGCGCAGGACTTGACCTTACTGGCGTGGGGGGGTCAGCGGCCCCCGTTTGCGACGCCTCACGACCGGGTCAAGTGAAGCTTCTGTTCCAACTTTTTACCACACGCCATGTCCACGCCCTGTTGGGGCTGCGCAGTGTGTGGGTATCAGAAGTATGGGTTCCGCAAGAGATGCAGGCAGCCTAATTGCAATGGCCACTGCCCTTCTGGTCCTGTTCCTGGAAGCACTCCGCCATGGATCGAGGAGCCCCGTGGGAAGTGGCTGCTGGGACCGCCTGCCGCTACTGGAGCCTCGGGAAAGGACAAGGGGAAGGGCAAGAGTTCTGACAAAGGGGACAAGTCTAAAACCAAGCCGCCTGCTAAGCCGTCGTCTGCAGGATTTGGGCATCTCGGCGGTGAACAGTTGCAAGTATGGCTGTCAATGTCTACTGAACAGTTCGATGCAGCTGCAGCCGTGTTGTCTCAAAGTGCTCGGGACAAGCTCAAGCACACGCGCTGGCGCAAGGCGAATGGGCTCCCAGGGTCGGTGCAGCTGGCTCATTGCGCCCAGCAGCAGGTGGACAAGAAAGCTGACGAACTACTGCGGGCTGAAAAGGCCTTGCGGAAAGCTCGGGACGCCGCCATGTCCGCCATGCAGGCCTTCGCCGAGGCCAAGGAGCGGAAGGCCACCGTCGAGGAGGAGCTCGCCGTGCTCAAGGCCGAGCGTGGCCGCCTCGCCGTGGTGGGGGTCGACGCACCGCAGAAGCCCAAGCCGTCAGGCTTCGAGGCCGCTCGCCAGGTCGTGGCCGTGCTGCAAGGCCGCCTAGGGTGGGAGGTGCAGGTCGGCGCCAACGTCGCCGCGCCGCTCACCGCGCTGCTCCAGGCGGTGGCCGTGCAGACCCTAGCGGCCCCATCGCATGGCGAGGTGGCGGATGCCGACGGCGAGGAGCACGCAGCGGGAGCCGTCGCCGCCATGGCACCTCAGCAGGCACCTGGCGCCGCCGCGATCAACGTGCCTGACGATGACGACATCGCGTGGGGCGACCTCCTGCGTGAGCAGGACGCTCGCATCGGTGGCTTGCGAGCGCCAGACGCGGAGAAGCGTCGGGCCATCGTCGCGGAGCTCCAGGCGGAGTTTGCCAGCAAGCGGGCGCGTGCCGTTCACGGTGTGGGCGAGGCTGCTAATGTCGGGTCTTCTTCCTAGCTCAGCCAAAGGAGAGGCACGTCTTTGCCCTAGCCAAGCTTGTGGAGGGGCGCCCTGTGACATCGTCTGGGTGTGCAACCAGGTGGACGTCGAGTGGGCGAGGGAGTCGGGCAAGGCTGCCGACGCGATCCGCCAGGAATGGCAGCACGGCGAGGAGATGTGTTGCGACGGCGACATCAGGATTGCGTGCTGCAGGCCTGCGCGCGCTGGTGATGCAGGCCGGAGAAGGTCTACAGCGCCGACTGGGTTTTCGGCGTCGGGTTCTTGGATCGGGTCGTCTGCAGGAGGAGCACAGCCCCTGGGCCGACAAGGCGGCGGCCCGTTGGGCAGTAGCGCTGCCGAGTCGGGACAGTCGGGAGGCGCCGCACCTCTTGCCGCTGGACCGCGTCTTTCTGGGTCAGGGCGTTGGGGGCAGCCGCCTGACGTTGCCCCAGGCTCAGGAGACGATGCACACGGATATCCCCTTTGTGAAGGAGTCAACCCGCCAGGCTGCAGCGGCCAGGCGGGGGAGGGGGGAGCGACGGCCAGCCCCCGCGCCTCCCAGGGGAGGTCGTTGACCGATGCTCAGCCTCCTTCGGGAACGTCAGGCCCAGTGTCGGTGGACGGCTTCCAGCGTGAGTCTACGTGGAAGGTCTTGACAGTCAACGTGAACGCCTACTCCAGTTTCGTACCTTTGTTGGATATGGATTTGGTTAGACAGGCCGATCTGATTTTTGTGCAAGAAACTCACATGGGACAGCGCCAAGGCGATGATGCTGTCGGCAAGCTCGTCAATGCTGGACGGCACGCTCTCGCTCTTCCTGATGTCGGGTGTGGGCACGGGCTACCTGGATCAGGTGGGCTGCTTACGCTTGTGCCTGCCCGGCATGGTCTGGGGTTCGTTGAAGATAGCAGAACGGCCATGGTCGCACCAGGTAGGGCTTCGCTCGCATGTCACTCAGGGTTTGCGAAGCATGGCATTGTCGTGGTGGATGTCTACCTGCACGCGGGTCAGGGTATGTCACCTGACAATGTGAACCTACTGCTGGACATCGCCGAGCGTGTGAGATGTATAGGCAAGCCTTTCATCATCGGTGGTGATTGCAATGCCACCCCGCAGGAGTTGCACGCGGCAGGCATATTTGATTTGAGAGAGAGTGCCAAAAAAGCCCAGGGGCGTTTTTGGCCCCCAGACCTATGCATTTATTTGCAAGGGCATAGAAAACGAAAAAGCAGGAGGAGAGACAAAAAAAAGGGACGACGGAGAGGGAGAAAAGAGAGAAGTGGGAACGCCAAGAGAAGAGGGAGGAGGAGGAGGAGGAGGAGGAGGAGGAGGAGGAGGAAGAGGAGGAGGAGGAAGAGGAGGAGGAGGACAGCAAGCAGGGAGCTCAGCAGCAGAGCTCAAGCGCTACCAGAGGGCCCTCCTCCCTCCCCCTCTCCCTCCCCCTCCCCCCCTCTCTCCTCCTTCCCCCCCCCCTCTCTCCCTTCCTCTCCCCCCCTCCCTCCCCCTCCCCCCTCTCCCCCTCCACGGCGGCGACGACGGCGGCGAAGACGACGACTACGACGACGACAAGCCCTGGGCCCTCGGGGGATGGCGCCGCGGTCGTCCAGCACCCCTAGGTGGGGGTGGGGACGGCAGCCCCCCAGGGTCGCAGGGTTATTTTTTAGCGCGCCACTGGCGTCTTGGGCGCCCTGCTCTCTGATTCCGATTGTCGAAGGCCTTTCGCGTCTTCGGCCGCCGCTGGGAGAGGGAGATTGCCGGTGCGACAAGAGATTCCAGAGAATGCACCAAGTGCATTCTTCAGTCGGCGCTGGGGGCGAGACCGGTGCACCAAGCGTGCTCTGAAGATAATTGCGCTTCAATATATTTTTATACATTTTGCATTATATGTATCATTATCATAATCATCATTTGCGCTCTTGGCCGCCCTGCTCTCTGATTCCGATTGTCGAAGGCCTTTTGCGTCTTCGGCCGCCGCTGGGAGAGGGAGATTGCCGGTGCGACGAGAGATCTCAGAGAATGCGCCAAGTGCATTCTGAAGGTAACTGCGCTTCAATTCATCTATCATAATAGAGTATGATATGTATTATTTTCATAATCTTCAGTTATTGTATCATTATCCATTTTCGTTATATGTTATCATTATTACCATTTGCCTCCTCCTCTCCTTCTCCTCGCCTCAGAGGCTCAAGCTTAGGCAGCAGACGAGTTACGCTGACTGCTTGTTGGCAATAAGGTTAGCTGATGGCTAACGTCATATGCGGCGGCATGAAGACGTTGGGCGTTGTATTGGACTCGCCAGGGAAGACAAATCAAATCCTGGCAGATACGGACAAGGAAGTTACCAACAAGAAGTTGCAGTTTGCTACGGAAAATCCGATTATCAAGTGGCAGGCGCCCTTTGTGACCGAAATTTCTGATTTGCCTGTTTACCCATACCCACATGGGAACATTAATCAGAAAAACAGGTGGGTGGTTGATTGCGTTTTAGATTGGGATGGGAAGTTCGACAATGATGCACAGAATATCATCAAGCAGCTTTCAAATGATTTCCATGGAAGTAGCGAGTGGAGTGAAGGGTGGGATGGCAGTTACAATGACCATGTGAAAGGATTGATAGCTCAGCAAATGCAAACGGGCAGCTACGACAAGTTACCGCAACCGTTCGGTCCTTCGAGTTCGTGGCAAGTAGCGTGCACCATGCAGTTGGCGATTGTGCCCGCTGACGATAAGTGGCACGTGATCAAACACATTATGTTCGAAGAACAACAAAAGTTGATCAAAGTGACGGAAGAATTCGCGTGCGGAACCACTTGCTGCCACAGCTGGTGGCCTCGCAACCCTTGGAGCTCTAAAAAAATATTCCAGAAGATATTCGAAGGGCTGGGTGGGTTTCAGATTCGATACGGAAAATGGCAAGGAGATGATGATGTGCAGAAGGTGGTTGATTTCAACAAAATCTCAGCCGGTTATGCATTTATGCGCAAGATGAGGCCGTCCTCGAACAATGAAGGACAGTTCGCAGAGTGGGTGGATGTGTGGACCAAAAAACCAGGAAGCCCGATATTGGATTGGCCTGAAGCAAAGTGCAGATCGTTTTTGGAATGTTGTGCGAGAGGCGCGACAACTGCCAAAACGATTGACTTCAATTTCACCACCTACAAGGATTTGAAACCGTGGTTCTTGGATTTGGTGCTGAAAGATAAGATTGCCACACATAAAGAACACGGTATTCTATGGATTGGAATTTCGGAATGCGGCAAAAGCTTGTGTTCGAGGACGCACGCTTTCATGGTGTCCAACCATTGGATAGCAGCAGAAAAAAGAGACGACGAGCAACCTGCCATCGCGACTGCCAAATTCATTGATATGTTCAGAGGCGAGCGAAACACTGTATTCAAGCCGTGTATCTTTGATGATGGAAAATTCTATCAACTTGGGGCCGATCTGGTGAAAGCTTTTTTGTACCCCGCAGAGGTAGATGCTCTTCTATGGGCCAGATGGGGGGCTCTGGTTTCGACATGTATTCGTGCCGCCAAGCAGTGAGTCAGCAGTGCGACAGTAAATTGGCCAAGAAACTTGCGCGCAAAGATAAAATCTCCGACAAGGATTGGCAGAAGCTCATTATGCCATCAATCGATAAAGAAGCAGACGATGAGGATTGGGTAGCATTCAGGCGTCGTTTCCACACTATTGTCATTACTCGCGAGGGAATTTGTCACCGCAATGCGACAAAGGAGTTAGTGGACGTCCCCTGCATTCACTGGTCGAACGGCGAAGATATGGATATTTTCAAACCAGAGGTGAAAGAAGTTACGCAGAAATGGAAAAATGGGCAACTAAAGGGGGCTCCACCAAATTATCACGACGATGTGAAGTGGTCTTTGGAATATTTGAGCAGAGCCATGAGGGGCGAGGCGATTCCCCATTCGAGGACAATCAGGCCTTCATCTGCACGGGGCGCCAGAGGGTTATTCAATGATCCATCAATGGCATCCCAGTCATACGACCATCCTCTATTGACGGCTGCCGGGTTTAGCTCTTTGGATCGCAGCGTGAATGCAGCTCCGATTGCGTTTTGCGGTACCCTCGAGGACATTCAAGAAAGGCAGCGCGTTCTATCAATGAAAGCAGAACCTTTCCACGGAAGCGAGTTTGATCTGACTGCCGTCACGCCAGAGAGGAAGCGCAGCAGGGCAGAGGAACCTGAGATTCCTGGCGCACCCAAGAAAGAAAAGACCACGGCCGAGGTAGAACTAGCCGACGACGAGGAGAACATGGAGAGAGTGTGGGAGGAAACTGGCACAGAGGAACTGGCCCGCGCCGTTCATGAGTCTCGCGTCAACGCGGGAATGTCTGCTGGATCTCGCCCAAGCAACCACGATTTAGAGGAGGAGGACGTGTTTGGTCATCAGCGTGAGGGCATGTGAGAAATGCAATTTGCACTGAAAGCGATTCGCGCAACTCTGCGACGCGAGTTTCAAGTCAGCTGATTGCTGACAATGTTTGTACGTTGCGATATAATTGTATATCTTTTGATAGTTGCGAGATTGACTGCTGGTCAACTATGTATATAAATGCTGCTGCTAGCAGCGAAACTAGTGCATAACGTTGGTATGTAAATGCCGCTGCTAGCGGCGAAACTCACTCGCGTGCTTGCAAACTGTCGCTGCTAGCGATGCAGGAGAGACTCGGCTTGATATTGCGTTTAGAAAAAAGAATAATACTTGGCAGTTCTGCTGAATCGTGTTTACGATTTCCATATCGATCAATGTCATTCTTATTTGTTGTCGCCGCAGTAGCCATCGGCTCGAAACAAATTGGCTTATTGCCAACTCGACGCAAGTTTGTGTTTTCGCAAGCTCTATATAAGTCGGCTTCTCGCCGACATGCAATACTGTACTATTACCAAATGTAATTGCTGTTCTTCTGAGCTTCAAGAGAAAACGGGCGCAGGCCGAGATCACGAAGCCACGGTTTGGAACGGATCTGCTTGGGAGCGCGTTAAGCATGGAACGAAAATATGTACGAACCAGAAGTGCCGGACAATTCATAAGCTCAATTACGCTCGGTGTTATAATATGAGATTAAATTTCTTGCCAAAAGACAACGTCACGGATCAAACTGTTCTGTTGTTGCACCCGGGCTTGGGTTTCAGATGGTGTTATTTACGTCAACTTTGGCATCGCACGTGTCGCTCTGCTCAAGCAGCCGGAGCGGAAGCAGCAGCTATTTTGCTTACGTATCCCGATTGGAAGCCACAGTACTAGGAAAAAGGGAAAACAGAAAAGAAAAAAGGTAATCACATGGAGAATTTTCTCGGCCGTAAGATTCACGACGCCTTGTGTTGTTATCTCAGGATTCAAGAGGAAGGCGTTTACGATTTCGACGTTACAGATCCCGCTCCAGAGAAAGACCCTGACTACGGCGTAAAGAACGAAGGGTTCTTTGAGATCTTCAACGCGGCCAAACATGACATAGACTTCAAGCGAAGTGGTGAGATCAATAACCCTAAAGACGTCGTTGCAGATGGGAACGAGAAGGTGACACGCATCGTAATGGAGGACGAGAAGAAGTTCAAAAAGAAATACAAGCAGAAAGGCAGACCCGTTGTAAACAAAAAGGATCGACGATGCCAGCACGTCAAAAAGGTTGCCGTAATTAAAGAGAAAAGAACCAGAATTGGAGGTCTCTGGGTTACAATGGACATGAAGAAGAGAGGCCAGGAAGGGGCCTTAAATGCAGTTCTCCACTTGGGAGAGATGATGAATTGTGAATGCTCAGAATATAAGAAGGAAGCGTTGCGACAGTTAAAGAAATCTAAGATTGCAGTTCGCGATTACGTTGGAGATTGCAATTGTATGTATCACGACTGGAAAGGAACCTTGTTTTCTGGTGGATGCTATCTCGATGGGTTCCATTGGAAAAGACACAAATGTGATACGCCTCGTTTCCCGAAGAAGAAGTCGACTTGCAATTCTCAAGCTGCCGAGCAGTTCTGGTCAAAGTTGAACAAATTGCGGTTTCTATACACAATGCGAAGAGCTCATTACAGATTTCTCCTTAGACAGTTCTGCGTGTGGCGCAACCGATTCTGTCGTTCTGATAAGCATAGGAAGGACTACACCCCGGCAGTCAGCAAGAAGCGGGCTCGCACGGGCAAGTGAATAACTGGGAAATATTTCCATTCATTAAGAGAGCTGCTTGCTCTCACAAGAAAGCTTTTCGCTTTCACGTTAGGCGCTGCAACACAAGAAGACTGATCGTCTTCATAATGACAGAGGCGCAGCCTACAACAGTTTTACTGCTCAAGTTGCGTCTCAAAAAACATCATTCATCATAATCAATATCACCATTCAGGCACATTACCATCGCTACACAGATTATCACCATTATCAATACAGTTATCATTATCCATATCATCATTATCATCATTATCGATATCATCATTCATTCATAGTGCTACGCAATATCATGATCATAACAATGTTGTTGCGTTGCCACAGCTGCAATTGTTCTTATATTGCCGCTATATCATCCGTACCTCTCGCGGCTCGAGATATCCTCTTTGAAAGCTCTCATGGAGGAGTTGCGCCGCATCATCGGAACAGCGGGGCCGGCGCCAGATGCGATCAGTAGATCTTCAAGTTGGGATTCATTTGGAGACGCTCTATGGAAAGACTTGAAGGCAAAACACAATTTAACGGTTTCGAAACAGATGCACGAAGCCAAAAAGAAAGGAGGTGGAGTAATTGGGATTTGGAAAAGTTTGTTCCCAGAGGCTGCGCTCGCTCTCGAATCTGGACCCTTTGCCAAGAAAAATAATCAATATTCAAACGGTGGTTCTTCTTCAGCGCATCCTCAACCAATTGTGTGCGTCCCTGTGCATTATCCATATGCTGGCAATTATTATGGGTGTCAATACGCTGGGAACTTTTATAGTGGTTATCAGACAACGCATGAAACTGGTGGACAGAGAGCAACTATTAAAGAGAGTTCTTCATCGTCTTCTTCTTCAGAGGACGAGTGCGAGGCATTTGGAGAAATCAATGCAAAGTCGAAAGGTTCACCTCCAACCGATCACGCCGATGAGTTGGGACCAACGCAAGGGGCGCAACCAAAAAGTTTGGCACTCAGCAGCAAGAAACGTTGTTGGGCGGATAGTTCGCAAGATGGGGATTTGTTAAGCCCGCGCAGCGAGTGCCCAATGCCACCTCCTCCTCCGCAATCCGCCGCTGCCAGTGACATTCCGCATATCGAAAAGAAGAAATACAGTGATATTTGGCTTATCGCGGGAGATGATGCGCTGCATCCCGGTTTCTTGCAAAGCATTGAAAAGGAATCGGCTGACAACGGTTACGTGCTCGATCGCATCAAGCTGCCGGCAAACATTGTTCTGCACACTGGTGTGGCGTTATCTCACGTGCTGTTCTGTTTGGATGCTGGCCTCTTCGGAGAACAAGTCAAGGGCGACGCAAACGTCCACTGCGTCATTTCAGAAGGCTGCTTAAAAACGTGGCCGAGATCATATCAGTCGTCATTCAAAAACAGATTGGATAACATTAACCATTGTCTGAGGTCCTTTGGGGCGGATGGGAAGTCGACTCGTTGGATGGAGTCAGAGGCAAAGCAAGCGAACTACTCGCGCGAATTCCTGCTGAGAGCTTCCTTGAAAACTTTCACGGTATTAGGAGACGGACCCGTTGGCACTATAGACGTACCTGTTTACAAGGAGAGACTTTGCTGGCTTAAGAAGCGCGTGCTCTCCGAGGACAATCTCATTGAGGAGATTGTTTACGCGAACAATTACACTCCTGACACGGCGCCGAACGGCGTGAGGCTATGGCGCAACCCAGGAAGCGAGACTAAGGATATGTTGCGTGAAATTTCAATCCGATCTGGGACTGGCGCCAATGTGCTCGTAGTTGTGCTTGACCCAGCGGGCAGAGCGCTTTGCCCTAAATGGTAGATTTCTTGGCTTGTATACTGCGACGTGCAATTACCAGAAGTGGTTGTTAGCAGTTGAATCTCTGCTCTCACCTTCTCCTCGTTCTCGCCCCAAGCTGGCTGCTCGCTAGCATTCCTAATGTAGCTGCTAGCTACACCCAAGGTAGCTGCTAGCTACCGCGCGCTTGGATAGCCCGCAGAGGAGCATCGCGAGGAAAAATACACACCTGCGCTTCGCGCTCCATTCCGCCGTCTCCGTGGTGCTCATAGGACCTGCGGTGTTCTTGGTAGTACAGTAGTAGTAGTAGTAGTAGTAGTAGTAGTAGTAGTAGTAGTAGTAGTAGTAGTAGTAGTAGTAGTGGTAGTAGTAGTAGTGGACTGGTCGTAGTAGTAGTAGTAGTAGTAGTAGTAGTAGTAGTAGTAGTAGTAGTAGTAGTAGTAGTAGTAGTAGTAGTAGTAGTAGTAGTAGTAGTAGTAGTAGTAGTAGTAGTAGTAGTAGTAGTAGTAGTAGTAGTAGTGGTAGTAGTATTGGTAGTAGTAATAGTGGCAGTAGAGAGACAAGAGGGGTAGAGAGAGAGAGAGAGAGAGAGAGAGAGAGAGAGAGAGAGAGAGAGAGAGAAAAGGGCCGCAGCCAACGGGCTCAAATCTACAAGCCGAGAAGACTAACCAACTGCTGGTTGGTTACGTATGAAAACATTAGGCGCAGCCTCTTCAATGGATTCAAGTGATGGCAACAAATGGAATTGTGGAACGCAAGCCAGAGATTTTGAGAGACTCATATTGACAGATTTGGAACAGCAGCCAAAACCAACCAGTAGCTTTGGACCAATAACAGTGAACGCAGTAGGGGAATTGGACCCAACGGTACCATGGTTGGAACAAGCACAGAAGTTGTATGATGTCACTAATCAGAATTTGAAAGTTTTGTGCGACGCAGGCGCGGCAGGGCCTTTCTATAATGTGTCTGGGTTCAGCTGCAAGCAGTTTTTACCTTTTGACGAATTCGCAAAGGCGTGGAATTACAGATACGGTCTAGTATTTTGGGGAAGCCCCCATTGGGGAAGCGGAAATGATGAGACTACACAGGAGTGGAAGGACTCGGCGCAGTTCAAAACAAACGCATGGGAAAGTATGGCATGGCTAGCGGAGTCAGCGTGCATAATGATGACGTTTCATGCATGCTACAAAGTGGAATTCTGGAATCCAAGCTATTCAAAAGCAGGCTCGGACGCAGACACGCGCGCAAAGCGACAGTTGGTGGTGGCACCAGCGTACTTTAGAAGCTACGCGCCCATAAAATCTGGCAACATATACAGTGAGATTAACTCGTACAGGAACATACCGGTGATGATCGCATTACTGGTGCCGGCTCGTTTCAAAGATCTGATTACCTACCACGACGGCATACAAATTGACGTGGGAATGACAATGTTCAAAATATATCAACACTTGCACTTGCAAGATGAACATGCAATAGAGCTTGGAGGTCAAACATTTGCATTATCAATGGAATTGCATTTGGCAAAGGAGGAACTGCTTGAAACGAAAAAAGCACAGCTGCGCATGGAAATGAATGATCCAGTTGCAATGAATGTGGACAGCTCATAATCGTTAGCGCTTGATTTGCGCGTAGAATAACACTCGCAGTATCTCCTCCATCTCCTCTCCGATCTCTTCCTATGCTGGCTGCTCGCTAGCATTCCCAAGGTAGCTGCTAACTACCACGTGCTTAGATTCCCAGCAGAGAAAACGCGTGTTCGCAGAAGCAAAACAATGAAAATAACATAACATTTCTTTTGATCGTGAAGATTTCCACGCTTTCCGCCCTCTTCCGCCGTCTCCGCGGTGCTCATAGGATCTGTTGTAGATGCAGGCATTGCGGTTTCCCCCTTCTGTATTCCGCAGCAGAGGTAATTCTTGTGTATGTCATCACACAAGGAATTCATTTGTATTCCGCAACAAAAGAAATCCTTTTGAATTTCGCCACAAAAGGAATTCCTTTGTCTTCTGTCACGAGAATTCTTTTGTATCGTACCGCAAAAGGAATCCGTTCGTATTCCGCCACAAAGTTAATCTTTTCGTATTCGGCACAAAGGAAATCCTTTTGTATTCCGCCACAAAAGGAATCCCTTTGTATTCCGCCACAAAGGGAATTCTTTTGTATTCAGCTACAAAGGGAATTCTTTTGTATTCAGCCACAAAGGGAATCCTATTGTAATGAATATAGATGCTGTAAACATTGTGTTTTCACAGAGATTCAGAGAATTTCAATAAAAACAATGAAAAACAATTGGTTTCATCTGTGTTTTCACAGAGATTCAGAGATTTTTCATTGAAAATATTGTTTTTTCATTGCCAGGCACAGAGATCTCAGAGATTTTAATGATTTTCCAACTATGGAGGATAGTTTTTATGAAATCTCTGTGAAAACACAAGGTTTTCTTTGATTTTTGAATAGAAAACCAAAGAAAACCTTGTGTTTTCACAGAGATTTCATAAAAACTATCTTCCATAGTTGGAAAATCATTTAAATCTGTGAGATCTCTGTGCCTGGCAATGAAAAAACAATGTTTTTTTATATTAAAAATCTCTGAATCTCTGTGAAAACACAGATAAAACCAATTGTTTTTTGTATTGTTTTCTTTAAAATTCTCTGAATCTCTGTGAAAACACAATGTTTCAATACCTATACGAATTACAATAGCATTCCTTTTGTAGCGGAATACAAAGGAATTCCTTTTGTGGTGGAATACAAAGGATTTCTTTTTGTAGTGGAATACAAATAGAATCTTTGGTAACGGAATGCAAAAGGATTTTCTTTTGTGGCAGAATACAAACGAATTGCCTTTGTGATGGATTACTAAGGAATTCTCCAAGGAATTCCTCTTACAAATAAATGCATAGGGAGGGTGCCAAAAAAGCCGCCAGGCTTTTTTGGCCCCCTCTATGTTTGATTTCCTACCTTGCTCGGTGTGGGCCCCGCAGGTGGGCACGTGTGCACCAGCGTGTCGCGTGATCGATGTGTTTCCTTGTCTCCTGTCACCTGAGGCCGACGCAGGTGCAGACAGAGCCGCCGATCCCGATTAGTCCCCACGCTGCCGTCTCCTTGGCGCTGAAGTCGGGGTTGTGCCAGCCGTGGATGCGCGTCATTCCTGTGCCACGGCCGTTTCCTGCTGTTAGACCGTCAGGATGTGCATCGGCCGACTTCAACGGCATGTGGGAGCAGATTCGTATGAGTATGCCCACGGGGTCAGGAGAAGCGGGGGCATTATCAAAGGGTTGGAAGATGTTCATCGGCGCTGCGGAGCAGGAGTGGTGTGATGTCTACCAGGTTTCGGACGACCGCTCGAAGCATCTCGGCAGAGCGCAGGTTCCTCGTCCCAGGTGGGTTCGCTCTCAGCCCCCCTTGCCGCCGAAGTTCCCGAAGGTGTCCCCCGAGGCCATCTGGTTGCGCAAGCTGGGAGCTTCGTTGACGTTTGCTGCTCAGGTGGCACAACCCATTACACGGGTCAACGCGCTTCGGGCAGTGGGCAAACTGACTCGGGATGCTCCAGGATGTGTTCGACTGGGTGGGCCCTCGATTGGCAACCTCTGGTGGGCCCTGGTCACCTTCCTCCCCGTCTGGGACCTGGACCCGAAGGTGGTCTACATCATGAGTCAGGAGATCAAGAGGGGGGCCTCGCGAGTGGCCCGACGTCATTTGCAACGACGCGCTGTCAAGTTCAGGAGGTGGGTCTCGGAGCAGTCTGCGGCTGGTGCAGGTGGGCTTCAAGCGCTTTCTAAGGACCCCCAAGGCTGGCAGAGTAGCTCCATGGACTCCGAAGACCACACCAAGCCCCTCAACAAGCAGCAAGAGGTTGATAAGTTGCAGAAAACATGGAGTCGTTGGTGGAAGCTGGGGGAGAAGCACCCCATACTCAGCTGGCCTGGGGATCTTGGGGAGAGGCCCCCCTCGGCCAACGCTCGACTACTTGCGCAGGGTCCTGAGGTCCTTCAAGCCCATGTCTGGAATGGGGTTCTGCGCCATCAGGCCGAGGTAACTACACGAGCTGTGCGACTCCGCGGTCGAATGTTTGATTGACCTGATCACGGCCATCGAGGCCGCGGCCGAGTGGCCGACGCTGATCACGAATATTGCCTTTTTGGCCAAGCGATTGGGCGGGGTTCGCCCCATCGCGCTGCTCCATGTCGCCGCCAGGGTCCAAGCCAGATTGAGAATGCCTATCGCGAAAGAGTGGAAGGCGAAGAACTCTCGGCACTACTTTTGGGCTGCTCCTGGGAAATCGTGTGAACGAGCGGTTTGGCAGCAGTCGGCCTGGTCCGAGTGGACCACCGCAAAAGGTAAGGGGTCCCAGGCGGGCCTGTGGACGTCGGCCCAGGTGATGATGGACCTGCTAAAAGCTTTCGAACCGGTTCAGCACCATTGGCTCCTGGAGGCGGCGATGAGAGCAGGCTTCCCCCTGTGGCAGTTGCGGCTCCAGATTCTCCTGCACAGAGCACCAAGGTTCCTCACCCTCGGCACCGCGGTGTCGGACGAGCTGCAGGTCGATCAGACTATCCTGCCTGGCGACGGGTGGGCCACCACGTTCCTCAAGCTCGCCCTGCTCCAACCTCTCGATCGAGTATGGTTCCTTGGACGGTCGGTGGCTCCGTTCGTGGTGGTCGACGATACTATCTTGCATAGGATTGGGTCGGGTAAGGTAGTTACAGGTGAGATCGTACAGGCGTCAAAAGCCTTGCAACGTGAGCTGGATCTGTGCCAACTACAGCTACATGGCGACAAGGCGCGTGTGATGTCAAGCAGTAGCGAGGTGCGATCGGATATTGCTCGGCAGCTCGTTCGCATTGGGGCCCCGGCGTCCCGTCATGAAAGAAACCTCGGGGTCGATTTCACCTGTGGGCGTCGTGTGCTTCGGCGTGCCCGACGCGAGCGACGTCGTTTAGCACGATCAAAAATTCATCGACTTCGGAGATTTTGTTGCGGGCCCCGAAAGAGAGTGGCGGCTCAGCTCGTGGCGCGTGCAGGTATGGAGGCTGGGGTAACTTATGGGGCTTCGGTAACTGGTACCTCGGCTACGGAGCTGGATTCGGTTCGAAGTCTCATGTTCTCAGCGATCGTGAGGCATGGCGCAGGGAAGTCCAGGACGATGGCGCGCATGCTGGTCAAGGAGCTCGACCCGATGTTTCGTGCCACACTGCTCCCTGTCCTGGCTCTTGCGCGGGCTCTGTGGGAATCTTGGTTACCCGTGAAGGTTGTGTCGGACGGACTTCTGGAGGCCAAGAAGGTTGGGATGTGGTCCCAGGTCCAGGGGCCCTTCGGAGCCGTCAAGCTGTCCCTCGATCGGATCTCCTGGAAGTTCTCGGACCATGATGTGCTCAACTGGATCGCGCACGATGGCGTCTCGGTGAACGTTCGGGACGTGTCGGTCTGGTACCTCAGGAAACTCCTGGTCCGTGGGATTGAGGCCTGGCAGTGGGCCAAAGCTGCAAAGTTGCTGGTGCTGAAGGGTACGAACATCTGGGCAAAGGTGCTGTGATGGCGCCCCTTCTTCGACTTCTGAAAGGCTCGCGGCCCCACAGCCACCAGTGTAGAGACCTAGGCAGCTTGGCCGTGCAAGAGCGTGCATACCTTAGGAGCGTCTTGATTAATGGGCAGTGGCCGATGGCGAGGAAGCGCGAAGCTGGTTTCGTTGCTTCGTCTGGGTGCCTTCTCTGTCCTGGGATTGGGTCCCTGGTCCACCGCCGCTGCGAATGTACGGGGGAGATCGCGAAAGGCGAGCGCCCCCCCATGCCAGACAGGTTTCAGATGCTGCTTGCAAGGCTGCCTTGCCCGCAGGTGCAGTGCTTGCTAGAGCGTGGGCTGTGGCCGTCGCCCCCTGCGCCCGACTCATTCAGAGTCCCCGATGGTGATTGCGAGACGTGGCAGGTGCACGCTGGAGGCGGTATTTTATGTGCCCGCGAAGCGTTCTTGGACGGCTCGCTCTTCGATGGTGGGTGGGACGGGGTGAGTTCGGCGGGGTGGGCGATTGTGGTGCTGCATGAAGCCGACCCGCTGGGTGCCAGCGACGTGGTACATGGCAGGTTGCCGTTTGCCTATCGCGACATCGATGGCGCAGAGCTGTTTGCACTAGTGAAGCTGCTGCGAATCTCGGTGACGCCTATATGCGCGGTCACCGACTCGAAGTTTGTTACTGACGGCATAGAGCGTGGTCCTCAAGGGACTACGACCTATGCCACGGCCTGGGCCGAGCTCTGGCGTATGTTCTGGGCCGCCCTGAACCACTTTGGTGGGATTGGGCCCCAGGGGCTCCAGGTTCGGAGGGTTCGCGCCCATCTCTCCGAAGCCGATGTGCTGCGCGGACGGATTTCGCGCCGCGATCGGTTCGGGAATTTGTCTGCTGACATCTGGGCGAAATTTGCGGCCAGCCAAGGCAGGCTGGCGGCTGCTGATCGTGAGAAGTTCCAGCTCGCGCAGGTTCTTGTGGAGGACGTTGCTCACTTCATCGCGCGAGCTGGGGCCTCCGTGGATTCGTGTGATACAGTTTTGTTGAGGCCTGGCGCCAGGCCGAACAAGGCGCCAGTGCTGCAGCTGGTTTTCCCCAAGCTTGGGCACGAGCTGGTCGGCCCCGAGGGGGCCAAGTGGTGTGTGCGGTGCCGTGTCTCCTCGCCCTCGAAGGCGGAGTGCCCTGGTGCCGTCGTGTCGCGGGCCGTGGAGGCCAACCGTCGGATCATCGCCGACGGACTCAACGGCCACAAGCTTGTGCGTTTTGTCACGGATCAGGCGCTCGACCGCCACCACTTTGCGGTGGTCGGGTGCCAGGTCTGCGGTGCTGCCACGTCGGTGCAGCTCAAATCTCTGTCCCGACCCTGCACGAAGCCAGGGGTCCACGGGGCTCGGGCCATAAGGGCCATGGAGGGGGGCTACGTCCCTCATGTGAAGGGGGCTAAGGTGCGCACCTCAGTGGTGGCCCTGGGCCCCTAGTCAGCGGTGCGTGCACGGAGGTGCGCGCGCTACCCTCGGGGAAGAAGAGGAAGAGGAGGAGGAGGAGGAGGGGGAGGGGGAGGAGGAGGAGGAGGAGGAGGGAGGAGGGGGGGAGGAGGATGAGGAGGAGGAGGAGGAGGAGGAGGGAGAGGAAGGAGGAGGAGGAGGAGGAGAAGGAGGAGGAGGGGGAGGGGGAGGAGGAGGAGGAGAGGAGGAGGGGGAGGGGGAGGAGGAGGGGGAGGAGGAGGAGGAGGAGGGAGGAGCTGGAGCTGGAGCAATCGGACGTTGTCCGTCGAGAAAAGGGCGGGGGCCTGGGGAGGGCCATCAAAATTTTGCCAGCCGTGCCGAGGGGGGCGACATCCCTCGCACGCTGCGACAGGCCCTCCCCAGGACAATTTACTCTTCAACAGTGCTTGCACTGCGCCACGCGGCGCCGCCAGGAACAGCCCCAGGGGAAGCGCGGTTATCATCGCGCCACGCGCGGCCCAACGGCCCAGGGGTCCACGGGAAACTACGCCCGCGAGCGCGCCGAGAGCTCGCAGCAGGCCCAGCCTCAGCGCGCGCGGAAGGCGAGCTTCGCGGCGCGCAGGGCGGCGTCGTCGTCGTCGGAGTCGCACTCCCAAGGCGGCCTTTTCAGGGCCAGCTCGTTGCCGTCGCTCGAGGCCGACACGGCTTCCTCCTGCTCCTCGGTGGCGTTGCAGTGTGGGTCGCACTTGATGTACTTCTTCATCAGCTCGCCCGTGCTTTCGGAGTCGCCGAGGGCGTACCTGTCGTTGGCGTGGACCTCCGTCTTCATCAGGATGGGGTTGTCGATGCCCTCCTGCACCACGTCCCCGATCTTCTGCTTGTCGCCGTCCTCGGGGTGCGGCTCCTTGAGCTTGACCTCCGAGGGCGTCTCGCACTTCATCACCTGCTTCTCCTCGGGGCCATCGTGCAACAGGACCAGGACGTCCCCATCGTTCTTCTTCGTCAGGTGGTCCTGCTTCTCGGGGTCGTTTTTGGTCACTCCCTTGTAGAACCGAGTGTTCTTCAGGATCAGGACGTCCCCGTCGCTCATGGCCGCGATCCTCTCCTGCACCTCGTTGGTGGACTGGCAGCCTGGGTCGCACAAGATGTCATTCTTCATCTGCTCCTCATTCTTGTCGGGGTCGTGCAGGGACTTCCCTTTGTAGAAGCGAGTGTTCTCCTGGACCAGCACATCCCCGTCGCTCATGGCCGAGACCAGCTCCTTCGCCTCCTCGGTGGCCTTGCTGTCTGGGGCGTGGTCGCTGGCCTTCTTTATCCGCTTCCCCATCTGCTTCGCAACTGGCTGAAGCGAGATTGTCTCCTTGAGCTCCTCAGTGGCAGTGCAGATTGGGGCGCCCTTGATGTCCTTCTTCGCCCCCTTCACGCTCAGGGCGTTTGGCTGCTCCGACGCGTCCTCGGAGTGGGAGTCTCTGCTGCTCGGCACGTCGGTGGACGCCTCCTCGGTCCGCATGGCCCCGACCGCCGCCGCCGCCAGCGCAGCATCCCGGGCCACCTCCAGCGCGGGCGTCGCGGGCGGGGCCCTGCCATGGCGCCCTTGGCCTCCGCGCCGCCCGACCCGCCGCGCCGCCATGGCAGCAACAGGGAGGCCACAGCCATGGAGGCCGCGCGCCACCGCGCCTGCGCTGTGGGGCCAGGCGCCGGTGGCGGCCTCGGTCACTGCCTGGAGCCGCAGTTCCTCCTCGGCAGCCGCCTGCCGCGGGGCGAGGCCGTCGGCGCCGACGCGCGCGCGCCCCGCTGCAGCGAGGAGGTGCGCCTCGACGGCGTCGCAGCTCGACGCGGCCGCCAC